>JAPMNP010715475.1:0-10936 GCA_029874935.1 Atherina boyeri
AAAAAATAAAAAAAAACCAGACCCATCTGTGGCCTGACAGCTTGTCCTGTAACCAAAGGTCAGAACCAAACCACTGTGCTCACGAACACTCTGAAGGGGACTTGCTGTGAGTTCGTGAGGATAAGATCACCAATTAAATGATACAAGTGCACACTGAAATGTGCTTTCACGGTTCTGTAATGTACAATGAATGGAGATGCTGCCTGAGCTTGCAGTCAGTCGGCAGCTTGATGACTTCTCTGTGATGTGCCGAGGAATCTCCTTCCAGTCTTATCGTCGCACACCCGACAGCAATATTTGATCGGTTTACTGTAACGACACGTAATCAGCTTTTGATGGTGTAAATAGACGCTCCGCAGCTGGGAAGTGAACTAATTTATTCACAGGCTCGTCTCAAACGCATGAAAAGGAGTCTGTGAATAAATTTGCTGCTGGAGGTGAGAGGAGGCTGAGGCGGTGCTGGGGAGAAAACTTGGGTCGGCTCTCTGGCCAGCTTCCAGTCCGATGCCTGGATCCTTTAGGTTTTTTTTTGCCTCTAAACCCAGGCTGGGGATAGGGGCTTGAGTGGGTGGGAAGGTTCAAAGCAACTTCCCCACCCACATACATGCAGACACACACACATGCACACACCAAAAACCCCTGTGGCTCAGACCAGAGATATACACACAATTTCCCTTTTCCCTTCTGAGTTATGCTCTGAGGAACTTCAGGATGTCTCCAACTTTAAGAGGGTTCCCTGCTGTCTGTATGCAAAAGGCTGCAGACGTGTGAATGAGTGAGTATATGCAAATGTTTGCCTGCAGTGGTGTGGACTTGAGTGTGCACAACTGTCCCTGATGTGGAAGCACACTGGACATGAGTTTGACTGTGTTTGGAGAAATTTAAGAGGATGTGTAGTTTTCTAATGGTCGAGTAATTCTGTGAGTGAGTGTGTGTGTGTGTGTGTGTGTGTGTGTGTGTGTGTGTGTGTGTGTGTGTGTGAGAGTGTGTGTGGGTGTGTGTACACTAGGGGCTGTGAATGGGGCTGATTGAGGCTGGGCCTCCCTGCTCCAGTTGTGCGTCACTGGCTTCCATCTGAGTGGTCCTACAGCCACACCACAGGCAAGACCCTTCAGACAGCATCGCTCATCCCAAAGCATCCCAAAACAACCTAATAGCATGGACTTGAATGTCTTGAGTTTTTTGAAAAGCATTTCAGATACCATTATTCATGTATTTGAACACAACAAATAAGTTAGATTTAATGTAAAAGGTGGCAAAAGATGAAAGACTACATGCAAGGAAATGTTTTCTTAAGGTTGCATGAAAGTCTCCATCTGATTTAAGTTGTGTTTTACTTTTTAGGTGTTACCAGACATATCATGGCAAAAACAAGCTTTGCATTACCTTCATCCTCGGAAAGATGGCATTTTATTTTGCAAGTTGCAGCTAAGTTGAGAGGAATTCACCATATTGAGGGAATGCACATGATGTTATCAGATTCAGATCACTGTACTCCGTGTTTGGATGGTTACGCCCCACTGAGTGTCAAAAACACAGCGGACTCAACAATTGCGAGCTGTTTGACTCGATGGGAAACAAATAAATTGCATCTAAAACATGGAGACGTTGTGCAACTGACCAAACCAACAGATTCCGAAAAGTTTAAGTGTCATTTATACATACTTAAAAAAAGCAAAGACCAGAGAGCCTAATGGATTCATGTAACTGAGAAAGCCAACTGGTATCCATGCTTGGAAACATGGATTTGCACTGAACCACTGTCCGCATATTCAGATGGTGTCTGATGCAACAGTGATGTAGGTGTATATCCTCTTACTACAAGCTGGGAAGAGAAGTTTCTTGGTGTTTTGCTCTCGTAGTGAAGATGGCAAACCTGCTCCTTTTATAACTGTGACGGCTTTAAATCTTAAGCTGTGAACAGAGTGGATCCGTTTATTTGGAGATATCAGTGTCCTGTCAAATATGCTCCTGCAATCAAGCTGAGAGCCTCTTGGTGAACATGGCCGATGCTATGCACTAAACAAACTGCGGCCAGTAGCCATGGTGATCAGCATCAAGCATTTGAGTGTATCAACACAGTATATCTGTAATACAACAGATACACTGTGGCAATGTTCTTCCTGATTTCTTAATTATCAATGCAGGTGTTAATTCTGTATGAATATAGTGTATATGATAGTTAGACTGAGGGCAGCATCATTAGCCAAGCTTGTTTGTTTACATTTTGGAAAGAGAAGATTGATGAGTTAAGTATTAATAGTTCCTCTTTGTTTTGAACAATTGCATGCACTAACAACTATCTTCAGATTACAGCCCCAGTCCAAAAAAAGTTGTAAGATGTAAATAAAAAAGAATGCAATGACTTTCAAAATCTAATAAACTCATATCAAATTCCAAAGGAACATAAACAACATATCATGATTAAACACAGATATTTTTCAATCAATTAAAAAATAACTAGAGAAGCCATGCTGCTGTGATAGATGCAGTGTGGTATAGCATTGTCTTGCTGAAAATTCAATGTCTTCCCTGAAAAAAAACATCTGGATGGGGACAGATGTTCCTGTAAAACCTCTATGGTATTTTCAGCATTACTGAAATACCACAGATGTGGAAAATTTCACCTCCAAATTTCCAGAGGATTTAGGGGTGTTTCTGGGTCATATTATCATTATTTATTTCATTTTATTTATTTATTATCATCATCATCATCATCATCATCATCATCATCATTATTGTTATTAATATTGTTATTCTTGTCGTTATTGTTATTTTCATTATTCTTGTTACTATCATTATCTTCACATATAGTTTCTATTTTGCATAATAAAGCTCCCACCTGCATTTGTGAAATACACAGTGAGACAGTGATTTCTGGAGGCATTCCTAAGCCCATGGAGTGTTTCCAGTAAAGAATTCTGCCTGTCTTAATGCGGTGCTGCCCTAGGGCCCCAAGATCACAAGAATTCAGTTTTAACCTTCAGCCTTGTCCCATGCACACAGAGATTCCTCCTGATTCTATCAATCAATTGATGATATTATACACTGTAGATGGTGGTATCTTCAAAGACTTCACAATTTTACATCAAGGAACATTTTTCTGAAATTGTTCTACAATTTCTAGGCAAAGTTTGTCTGAGATTGGTGAACCTCTGCCTGTTTTTACATGTTGTCATTACATAATTTTGTCTCAACTTTTTTTGGACTGGATTTGTGCCTAGAAACTGAAAAATGAAAAACAAAAAGCAAAGAATTCTCAATCAACATCTGAAATCTTCTCAGATCTAAACTGAATGTTGCACACTAGCCCTTTTACGTTTGTTTGTTTGTTTGTTTGTTTGTTTGTTTGTTGTGTGTGTGTGTGTGTGTGTGTAGCAATCAGAAATGCATAAAGAAACAGCAATCAACGTTTTCTGGCAGAATCACAAACTACAAAGAAAGAGAAGAAAAGAAAAGACAAGAATGGAAGAAAGTGGAAAAAACTAAACAAGATAGGATGACATGAAAGAAGACAGATGAATTAACTCACACATTTGAAATGAATCACATTAAAACAAAAGTAATCCTGAACACTGAATTCTAATCTTCGGCATCCACAAGCCATGTCTTGAAAGTAAGCAGTAATATCCTAGAAAAAAACAAATACTGGAATATTTCTATATGACATTGCAGCCCCACAGGAGCGCTCCAGTGTTCTCGGGGGCCCTGATGTATTAAAGCTTCAGAGTGTGGGCGTGATGATCTAGATTCAATTGGTATTTCCAGGTCACTTTGACACGTGATCAGAGTTTTAACTAATGTTTTGTGCAATTTTGTTGATGTTCATGCAGACAAAAAAAAGAGCAAAAACATCCCAACTGATATTTGCTGTTTAAAATATGCCATGTACAAGTTTTCGATTCAAACAAGACCACAATATGTCATCAAATACTTATATCAAGCTGCAATAGGGTTAGTGAATGAGGGTTCAGTTATATAACTCAGCACCGGCGCAACAAGATTCCATCTTTCACACATTCCCTGAATCCAAACACATCCTTATATTGCTCTAATCCATCCGCCGAGTTAAAGTAAATGAAGCCAAAGTGCCTGACTGTTTTCTACCCCCTCTCTCCTCGGAGAGAAACCATTTAAAGCTGATGTGGCTGCTCTTTGCTGCAGAATTTAGTCTGCTATCGAAGAATCACAAGGCAGACAAAATTAAGAGTTGCCTCTGCTTCGTTTGGTGGATTTAAAAAGGTTTGGAGTACAAGAATGATGGTGTGATTTTTTAAAAAGAGCATCTTGTACTATTGCACCACTCTGTTTTTGTTGCTGTTGGGGCTGCAAATGTGGCTTCGCCCGTAAATTTTATAGGCTCTAGCCCATGATTCATCTTTAATTAAATTTAGCTTGATTGTTTTTATGTAATACATGTCTCTGCATTGCCTTTCCTCTTGGCAGAGATTAAAAAGATTCATTCTAAGATGTATATAAACAGTCCTGATGGTAAATGATGTACCTGAATGTGCTCCTGGAGCTGGGCCTCATGCTGACGGGACAGCTGCTCATGCTGCCGCTGGAACTCTGCGATGAGGATCTGCCGCTGGATCTGCTGCTTCTGCTTCAGGGTCAGGAGCTCCTGCTGCAGCTGCTGCTCGCGCACAGAGGCCGCCACTACGCCCCCGCCGGCCTGGCCCGTTCCTCCGAGGGGTCCAGGCGATTGCTGGGCGGGAGGGGATAGTGAGGATACCTGCTGCTGCTGCTGTTGCTGGTGATGGTCCACACGCAGATCCATGGGAATGGCAGCTGGAGGGAGACGGATGGGCAGCGCCGAGTTGATGTCCACTACAGAAAGAGAGAGAGTGAGAGAAAGAGAGAGAGATATGAATCAAGGAACTTCTTTTTATTTTACAGTCAAAATTTGCAGGAAAGACTGGAGATAAGATACACAACTTAAGATATTTTTAAGGAAATAAGTTTTCTCTTCAGACTGACATGCGTCACAGAACGTTGTTGGTGGACTATGAGACTGTTATCCGGGGATCATGGGTTCAAGCTCCAGTTGGGCGTTTAAGTTTTAAGACAGTGGTGGATGCAAGCCCTGTCACTGCTGGGCCCATGACTTTATCTGATCCAAGGGTACTGTGTCATGACTGAGCCTGGATCCCAAGCCGGGATGCACAATAAGAAAATGCGTGTTCCAGGGCTGTGCAAATCTTGAGTCACCCCTCATTTTATTATCTATGATCCCACAATGTTTCAATAATGTTGAGGTCCAGACCCTGGGGAGGATTCATTGCTCCGTAAGATCTGTTGACACTGATTTTCAGTCCAGTTCTTCTGTCATTTGGCATACCTCAGCGTTTTCTCCCTGTTTCCCCTCCTTAAGAATGACTTCTTGAAGAATGCCTTAAGAAGATGACTTGCAGATACTGTTAATCTTATACTACTAGTTTAGTTTCCTCAAATGCTGCCCCTAGCTCTTTGGGAATCACCTTGTTGACACGTGTCATAGCTGCAGTTAAAGACAAACTGCCTAAGGATAAGATTGAAAACATTTTCTACAGAACTTTTTGATTCAACATGGTTTTTATGGATCAGTACTATATGGCTTAACAAACAGAAAAACCAGTTCCTCCAAAAAACGGTCAGATACAAGGACCTTCAGAAAGTCTGAAGAACTGTTGCTCAAAACAACTTTTAGAGATTACAAGAAATTCTGGTTCCTTGGAAATAAAATCTCAGGGAAAAAAGGGGTGTAATGTAAATACAGGCTTCTACCATCTGTGAAATACATCTTTTATAGTTCACGTACTATAATTTTACACCTGCTCCATGTGGTCGGACCTTATATAGTCCAGCATGTTCTTTATCGTTGCATCAGCAACTGGCTATCAATTATAAAACCTTTGATGCGAGAGCCATTAGATGAAAAAGAAGGCGAAATCAAAACACGGTGCAAGGCCAGTAGATATTACTGAAACATACTTCTGTGCAACACACTGACCCTGCAAGGCACAATGTGTTTTCATACTTGCTCCAACTGCAAGGCTGTGAGGCTGAACAGGATTAAATGAAAGCTTATTGTTTATGTAAAACAAACCTACCTGCTAGAAATGTACCAAAAGGTGATTCCGAGAAAATAAAAGAAACTTTTAAAGGCAGTAGACATAGTTCCATGCTAAATAATCCATACAAAGAAAGAAGAAAACAAAGTTTCCTGCAGCAGTAATACAGCCTATGACTGATGCTGCAGTTCCACATGAAGCCCAGCGACATTTGACAAAGGTTGCATTGAGCCCGTGAGGTTCAGAACTTGTGCCGCAAATCACTGCACAGGAAGCCCTCCAATCAAGCAGCTTCCTCCCATTTAATCTGAATAAATAGGAGCCGATTGGTCGATTATTTACCTACATGTTTGCAGAGAGCCTAGCGAGAACTTTGCGCTAATAAAGAAGCAAACATGACATTGCTGCCATGCGAAATTGCCGCCAGACGCATGCTCAAATGCAGCCCTCCTCAAGAGTCTGAGAAGTGTTTAATAAGAAAACAAACACATCTGTCTTGTGAGAAACTTTTTTTAATGGAAAGCTGCTGATTTCTTGTGATTCCAACTGCTGTATCCCTCATATGTCGGGCTCTGCTTTTGTAGTATCATTTGTTATTTGATACACTTTTCACTGAGACATGCCATAAAGCCTTAAAGCGTTTACCGAAGATCCTTTTAATGGATCGCAGACAGAAGCTTGGAAAAAGCCTTTTTCTTCTCTGCCTGAACATCATTTTCAGCGCAGACTAACTGTAATTGTACATCCAAACAGCTTCCCTTACTGCTAAGACCATATGCCGCAGATTTGCTTAGAGAAACTCAAGTTCCTTCTCTGTGCAGCAGGTGAAACACCACCCCTGCGGTTATTGTCATCCATGCTGCAAGAGAACAGCGCAATAACATGCAACGGGGTCCTAAAGGACTGCAGTCATGTGGGGATGACAACAACAGGAGCCAGTAGTCGGCAGAGTCTAGTAGCCCACTTTAACCCATCTAATTAAAAAAGAAAGAAGAAAAAAAAAGTAGTCTATCTGTGTCAGCCTGCAGGACATGAGGCTTCCCAGCCATAAGATGCCTTCTTTCACTACATTTTTCTCCTCAGTCTGCTCCCCTCCCCCCCAGTCAAACGGTCACTTTTTGAGAAGGACCAACATGCTTTTTTTTGCCATTTATAAATCTGCCAAACAAGACACAAAGTGTTTAATTAAAAACTGCAGCTCTTTGACACTGCTTGATAGGGAAGATAAGCTCCTACAAAACAGTTAATCACACATCAGAACATGAAAAATGAAATTTTGCAGAGTCATTTTGTTTTCTTAAAGTTGTTTCTTTTATTTATGCATGTGTTTCTAAGATCTGATGAGTCACTTGGAGGCTTAGGGATATGAGTTAATGTCTATCTGATGATTAAGGCGTATTGGCCAGTTGGAGTTGGGCCCAATCTTTGATATTTCTTATTTATTTTCAAATCAAATAGCAAAGAAACAAGCAAGATGATTCATTTAGGGAAACAAAAGCATTTAAAAAAGCAGGAGAGATGAGACTATTCAAATCCAAATCTGAACTTGTCAAAGCATTGCAGCTCCACTCTTGGCTAATGCAAATCCATAACTCATCCCAACAAACGGACACACACACTCTCCCTGTACAAAATGTTCCTCTACACGTATTGAGTCCCTGATATGACAAACACAGACTTGCACACTCATTGATGGTGACGCACAAAACACACACCTAATCTGGCATCTCAGTCACACTGGCAGCACTAATTGCTCGCCACATAAAAGAAGGAGCTACAGAAAGAGTCAGTGCTGTCGTTACCCATCAGCGCTCTCTCAGCCTCCTCTCTTCGCTTTCCTCCTTATCGATGCAGCCCCTCCTCCCTTCTCCACCTCCTCCTCCTTTCAGTCTATAACAGGGAATGGCAATGCGCTCCCGTCCCTGCTCATCTGACTTCTCCTCATGCTCCCGGCCTCCGCCGCTTTTGGCGCGGCGCTCATCCCCTCTCTTGTTTTAACCTGATGGGTGTCTCCCTCTGCTCCTTTCTTTCTCCTCCCCTCGTCCCTCGTTTGCCCAGTGGTGACATCACAGGGCAGTCTCAGGCATGCAGCCTGTTTATTCTGCAGCCCTCTGCTTTTCCAGGAACCAGCGTCACACACGCACTCAAACACACACACACACACACACACACACTCACACACACTTAGCACTCCCTCTCACTCTGTCTCCTCAACCTCTCTGCTCTTTTCCCCGCTCAACCTGCTTCTCTTGCTTTTCAGGCCAAGGAAAACCCTCCGCACACGGGTTTGCAGCGCACCGAATACCTCCGTCTTTTTCTCCCACTCAACTTGCAGGCGTCCCATCAGGCATGCCCGTCTCCCCTTCCTTTTAATAACCACCTCCCTCTTTCTCTGTGTCTCTTGTGCGGTTGAATACTGCACGCTCACATTCCTGGCCTGGAATTTGCCTGCATTTCCCAAACAAATAAAACCGCAAAATGGTTTCAGGTGAAGCAGAGTAAGGATTTTCCCCACAGGGAGGCTTGCCCAGATGTGTAAATACTGCAAGATTATAATAAAGTCAACAAAAACTTTAATTAGCATTATTTTCTTACATATAAATGTGGCATTTCCAACTTTGCTGCTTGTGATACACCAGAGTACACTACATGTTTTTTGGAGGGTTTTAGGCTATTTATGACGGATTCACAAAAGAAACCGAAATATGATCTAAAACATGGTTCATCCGAAATGGACTAATAGTTGATAACATATGCTATTTTAAAACAAAAAAAGAGATGAGTGCACCTGTTAAATTCTTTCCAACTGGTAGTAGAGGTGTGTTTAGCCTCAGTGCTCTGGGGGCTACAGATGGGACACAACTACAACAACATGAAGCGATAACATTACACTTTATCTTTCAGGTTGTGTTGCGCAACGATTTCTGATAAATATGAATTTATGAGTTAATTATTGCGGGAGCCTCCCAATTTTTGACTTAGCTTTTTCCAATGCTAAAATTCTTATTTTGCTAAATTTACATTGAATTATTGAGGGACACCACTGGTACTTTCCTTGTACTTTTAGCGTGAACCCCCATCTTTATTTTTTACTATATAAAAAGGAAAAAAATGGCTTATGCTCCCTCTCTTTCACTCACATTCAGCTGGCGCAGCTGTAGCTCTTTTTATTTATTTTTTCTCCGAATTTTCATTCAATAAATACAGACACATTAATCAACTGAATCAATAAAACAAACAAACAAAAAAAACAATGAAAAAATCACAAACAAAAATGGAAGCAGTTTGTCCCAAATTTGTGACAATATGTGTCAAAGGGTTAAAACCCGACATTGGAAAAACAGATTATCTAAAACGTGAAAAGTGGGCATTTTGGAGTCCTCGCCTGAACTGTCTGTACTAAAACCTCCTGGCCTTTGCAGAGATGATGAAATGCAGTTGGAGATAATCTCCACAAATTGTAAAACACCAATTCCAATTATTCCAACAGTTTAAGGATGTTTCTTAACATACAACTGCAAGGAATTTTGATATTTAATCGTCTAAAGTCCAAAGTATCATCAAAAGATTCAGTGAATCAGGAAAAATCTTTGTATGTAAGCAGCAAGGCTGAAAACCAACACTGAATGCCCTTCAATCTCTGACTCACTGCATAAAAAACAGACATCATTCGGTAAAGGATATCACCACGTGGGCTCAGGAACACTTCAGAAAACCAGTCAGTTCACACAGTTCGTTGCTACATCTATAAGTGCAAGTTAAAACTTTACCATGCAAAGCCATGTAACAACAACACCAAGAGACGCTTCTCTGGGCCCAAGCTAATTTGAGATGGACTGATGCCAAATGGAAAAGTGTGCTGTGGTCTGACAAGTCCACATTTCAAATTGTTTTTGAAAATTATGGACTTAGGGATGGGGATCAAAAACCTGTTCTTGTTGAGAACCGGTTACTAGTGTTTCAACGGCTCGGAATCGTTATAAAAATGTTCAAACAATTCCCTTAACGATTCCTGTGGATGGGAATGACATCACCGTGCACGTTGTGTAGCTACAGAACATGTCTCATGATGTCATTCTCCGATTCATCTAGTAGCATGCAAGCGGCACAAATGCTCGAAAGTTTGGATACAATTTACATGATGATGGCAACATGGAAAAGTGCAATATTTGTAAAGTTGGGATATCCTCTAAAGCTGGAAATAGAAGCAATATGTTAAAACATCTGCCCACGCAACATGCAATTAGTCTGAGTGAATGTGGCGTCTTCAATCCGCTCCAGATTCAGACTAACTCTCTACCCAACAGCAGCGGTGGCAACAGTACTGCTGATACTGCAGGTAACTAACACTGCCTCCAATGTTAGCACTGCCACTGGTTGACCTAGTTTTATTTTTGAGTGCTTATCCTTTTTGAAATTTAAAATTCGAATTTTCTAATCGAAAATGTTGAAAATGTGAAAGGACTTGTGGGATTGCCACAGAATAGTTTATGTTTATTGTTTATTAGGATCCCCATTAGCTCCCACAAAGTGGTTGCTAGTCTTCCTGGGGTCCTTCAGTAAAAAATATACATACAAATCAAACAGTTTGCAAAACATACATTACATCTGCAACATATAAAGATCACAGTTAATCATATAAAATGAAAATAAAATTAAATAAAAATACGGCAGTATAGCTTAGCACTAATGCGACTCACACTGATTCAGCTAAAAGGCAGCTTGCATGGCCTGACCCAATTGTCCTTTTATTTTCTTCTTAAAAGCTAACTTATTTCTAGTGTCTCTGATGTTAACTGACAGGGAGTTCCACGCTTTAACCCCTCTATAATGGACAGTTCTCCTCATGAAGTTAGTCCTGTACCTGGGAACTATTAAATCCC
>JAPMNP010715490.1:0-12000 GCA_029874935.1 Atherina boyeri
CACACACACACACACACACACATATATATATATATATATATATATATATATATATATATATATATATATATATATAAAGTTTAAATGCTCATAAACTCATACATTTAAAAATTGTACAACAACAGTTCAAACTCCATAAGATGCATGAGATGTGTGTATTCCTGGTAAAAGATTCGCAGGCTACGGTGAGGGGGTGTGTCTGGGGAGGTTGCAGACTCGTTACTGTGGCTACCTGCCCTGGCAACCAGAGCAGTTAGTGTTACCAAGCAACCACAACATTCCACGGTTCCGTGATACTGCGTTTAATGACAGATATATCACTAACCTGTCTCAGCTACATTGACGAGTTTGCTGTGAAAACGTTAAGTTCAAAGACTAGCTTAACACCGTGGCTTACAGCTAATTCCCCATCACTCTCCCAATAAATAAACAGAGCCAACAATATCTGTACGCTAATAACTAAGCCATTAGCGGACAGAGACCGGCTAGTTACTAATATATTGATATATTCTAATGTTTAGATTGTTATGGTATCTTTAACGCAGCCGTTAGCTTTCAGCTTGCCAAGGAACAGCACGTAAATCTGAGTGCGCGATGCCAACATTTATTTCTAACATAATGCAAAGTTACTAATTACGAGCAAACACCGGAAAACCAACAGAACAACACAATACATATAGAAGACACGGCATCACATCGCTAACCTACCTTCTAGTAATCGAGAAATAAGGCTGTCAACGTTTAGCTCGCTCTCCGCCATATTTCAGATACTCATACAGGCGGGTTTGTGGGCAACTGACTCCCTCAGTGTTGACTTGTAGGCTTGATAGAGGAGGCACTTCAGTACTGACCCAGTTGCTTTCATTACTTTTAATTCAGGCTGCCCAAGGTAGCCTATACATAAATATGTATTTGAAATAGATTTCACATTTGGTTTGCTTAAATGGAAAATTAGGAGATGTTTTTTGTCCCATTTTATCCTATTTATCCTACTACTACTACTACTACTACTACTACTACTACTACTACTAGGCCTACTACTACTACTACTACTAGGCTACTACTACTACTACTAGGCTACTACTACTACTAGGCCTACTAGTAATAGGCTACTAGCCTACTACTACTACTAATACTACTACTAGGCTGCTACTACTACTACTACTACTACTACTACTAGCCTACTATTACAGTAGGCTACTACTATCATCATCATTATTTAATGTGATTGTATCTAACTGTTGACATTGAGAATCATCAAAAGGTACAATTTCAACACTTTACAAAAAAGGACTCAGCAGTGATATAGCATTTTTATTTCCTCAATAAATAAAAATAACATAGATGTGTAGCCTATATAAAAATGCTTTGCAGATAATTCAATTAGACAAATATTTTTGCGTTTTCTTGGCAGTACAAAAGATTTTCAGTTTACATAATTACAGTGCAGTTAAGCTATAGCCTATATATTCTTAATACTGAAATTAAACAAGTGAGTCTCTAAGATTGATGACATTGGTGCCACCACATTTTAAAATCTACTCTCCATTATTTGTCTGTATAGGCTCAGTTACCACATGAAACAACACACAGTCAAACATCAAGCCAAACAAAGAGACATTTTTTCAGGGAAGCGAAACATTAAGACGGATTGTAACGACATGTCGATATGTCTCATTTCAGCTGCGAGTACTGATATTAAAACCCAGTTTCCCTCATGTGTGCTACTTCTCCCCCATTTCTGTTTTTCTTACTCTGACAGCGTGAAATAATAATCCAGGAGACAGCAATCCCAGCTAACAAACTCACAATTCCCACAACTACTGGCACCCATATAGGCGTGGTGGAGGAACACTTTGGCACAAAGCTGGTAATGGTGATGGTGGTGGCTGTGTTTGGAGCTATAGTGGATGCAGGTAGACTTGATCGACTGTTGATCTTAGTGAAGATGAACGGTCTGGCCTACAGACAAGATAAAATGATTAGAAACTAAATAACAGATAACTGTATCAGATGTTTATACCTAAAAAACAGAGGCTGTGGCAACAAGGAGCTACATTCCATTACAGGAATTATGAGCTTATAATGTTGGATATTGACTTGATAGAATCATTATTACAAAAGAATAAATGGTGATAGACTGTAAAATAAAATACACATGAAATTATATGAATAATTAAGTGTGTATGATAATAAGGTTAGTTTAAAGCAGCAGTATTTTTGTGCAAACTTCAGACACATTCATAAATACCTCAGAAGGGCAGTGAATTTTGGAGCGGTCATATGTGAAGTTGTTGTAGACCTGCTTCTTGCCAACAGGCTCCAACTGTTGAGACAGAGAGAGATAAAGTTATTTATGTTGCAGAAAAACCAGAGCCGCTCTGCTCCAGCTTGGTTTACTGCCCACCATGTTGTTCCACAGTGCGATGGCCATCTCAGCATGAGCTCGCTCACTTATGTGGAAGCAGTCGACAGAGAAGAAACTTGTGTCAGGATCACCCACCTGGTGAAAAATAGATATGTAAATTCCAACATGATTGTATGTGATTTTGGTTTTTATGATTAGTACATGTATGTCCCTCAGCAACTTACCCCAATATGAGGGATGAAAGAATTGTGTAAAAATGGTTGAAGTACAACAGCAAAGTCTTCTTTTCCATCATAGCGATCTCCAGAAATAAGATTATTGATTTCAACCTAAGACATTAAAAAAACTTTAACAATGATTATGGCCTGCATATTTGGTAATATTTTTAATATTTCTTAAAAAAAACAATACGCTGTTACCTGATACTCATAATTAATTCGCTTGATTTCTTCAAACTCTGGAGAGTTTTCTGTTGGGTTGATAACACACGGACAGCTCATCCTGTTTTGTTTTTTTTTTTCAAAGAACGAAAAATGGGTCAAATGTGTGTATATTATCATTTCTTAAAAACATCTCTCAACATCTGACCTGTTATACCACTCTAACATCTGCCTTTCTCAGCTCCTTTTAAAGGGATATACACCATTATTATGTTTGATGATTTGTTTATAAGATAATTGTTGTTTACATGTTACAGTGAATGATTCATGTCCACATTAGGATTCTTGCACTAATGTGATGTTTATACCTAAAATTTGGTGTGTGCAGATTTGGTTTTCTCCCTCACCCTAAAAGAGTGTTTTATCTGCAGCCGTCCCTCTTTCTACTGATTTTGCTTTACCCAAAGACATGCTTCATTATCCAAATATGACCTTATTTTCTTAAAAGTAATTGAAAAATGATTTTTACATGCCAGTTTCTGACTCAAAAGTATGGTCCTAATGAAGTTTATATTGGGAAACTACTCAAGTAAAGTTTTGTAACCTTTACCTGTCTGACAGATGGTGTCTAAATGGAGGATTTTCACCGCTGACATGCTCCCCAGAAACGTTTTTACTAACAACATTCAAAGATGTGTAATGATCTGCAAGGTCAGGAAATAAACCGAGAGAAACTCTAAGCAAATAAAAGCCTCTCTGATGTTGTCTAAGGCTTAGCATCAGGAGGACATGGAAGATTCATGGTATGGTTGGCAGGGTTTGGGGATCTGAATGAGGGGAGGTTTGGGATTTGGATGACTGAATATGATATTTTTGTCCCATTTGCTTGAATGGGTTCCCTTCAACGGCTCTTAAGACTTTAATGAGAACCCAATGGAACTGAAATTCAAATTCATGCAGAAATACAGAAAGTTCTAAAAGTTTGCAGACTTTCATTCAGATTCTCAATGGAAGCTGATGAAAGAGGCATAAGAATGGTGTCAAGGAAAAAACTAAAATTACCTCTGCAGAAGTGAACAGCCCAGCGTGTTCCTTTGTACAATTTTCAACAGATGTATCTGCATTATCTCAACAACATTTACCAACAGTCTCGGTATCTGGAGATCCAAAGAGAGAAGAGGGTGAAGAGGCAGGGATATCATAAGTCACTTCATTATTGAACTAAAGCGTACCTCTTTGGAGAGCATGTCCAAACTGAGTTGAAGATGGTGGCTGTAGTTCTTAGGTGACAGATTATTCTGCAGGCATCAAACACAGGTTGTAATTCATTTCCAACAAGAAATGTTAGTATTTGTAGAATATATTAATTTCATGAAACTCTTACTTGGTCCAAGCAGTAATTGCAAAGATCATTTCCCCCAACGAATATTGTCACAAGTTTCCAGTCCTTTTCAAAATTCACTTCCTGTGAAGCAAATATGCCAAACATAAGCACAAAGACAATTGAACTGGATCCAAGTGCAGTGTTTTACATGTGGATTGGTTTTGTTGGATGTCTCACCTTATTTTCTTTCATGGCCGTGATCAGAGCTTGGACTTGTGCAGGGATTTCTCTGTCAGAGAATGAATGTGTTAGGAGACTATACAGAGGGAACAACATGGTCTCAGAAAGCTTTGCCCCAGTAAATGAAGCAATAAAAAACAGACACATACGAAATCTTTGCTCCAGGTACAGCCATGTTGAAGCCCTTCTGTCTTGCCAATTGACCTTTGGATGCACCCTTTAGAATGGGGTTGAATTTCTTCAGGATGTCTAAAGAGAATGACAAAAAATGAAAATAATACACAAAAAAGTTCCATACAGAGTTCTTTTAAAGTTTTAGAGGAACAATTGAAAGCATCTTAACTGCAAACAAAACAATTAGCATAGGATGTCCACAGCCAGCAGATGATTTAAACAACCCAACTCGGCCATAACCATTTCACCCTGCTGACATCTGGCAGGCACACTTGCAGATTTCAGACTAGTTTCCTTTCAAGCTTACAAATAATACTCCTCTATAAAGGTAGCTTTATTCTTATATATTGGAAATTCACTCACAGTTATAGACGTGTTTTTCCTTTTTGAGTCTCATAAAGGGGCAACATGTATCGTATCAAACAATGTATGGTTGTACAGTGCAGATCAAATAGGTTTCATAGCTGATCTAAGCTAGGAGTAGAGGAGGAATATTCAAATTAAATAATGAAAAATAATAATAAGTTATGATCTTCTCATCTCCAAAATTTGGAGAGAAAATCTTCAACGATCTGATTCAGATCATCTGAGATCGAGAACATAAAGTAAGAAGGAAATTTACCTTCTCTTCCTTTGTCAAAAAACAACATTAATGTTGTGCTTTTCTGAAAAGGCCTAATTTATAGCAGCTTTTTTCTCAAAGTTTGTAAAAGTTTATAAAGAAAATATGATTCTGCTATGAAATCACAAGTACTGTATGTCCTCATTGCCAAATTTGAGCACAGGTTAGTTATTCCACTTAATTGCAGAATGTGATCCAACCATGCAAAGTGAGGTATGAGGTACCTTGACAATATTTCAGTTTTTCTACTTGCACTTTTAACGCTGCTGAATTGTTTACATCTCTGACAACATAAAAAGTTTTATCTTTAAACCTGAACATTTAGATTTTTTTGCTTCCAAATATAAACTCTTACACATCAGATTACACTTCAGAATCTTCATCCAAGGCAATTTACAAGAGAAGCATGCTTGTTCACATTTTTGTCAAAAGTTAGACCAAAATCATTGTGATGTTAGTTATTTAAATTAAAACGACCACCAACAGCTGTTTAGCCTAGTCTGGCATTTGTTCACAACACAGCAGCCATCCCGGTGTTGTTCACTCAAAGAAAACCCAGTGGGTAAGCAAGAAATTAATTGTAAAACATAATAAGAAATAATTCAACACAAAACAAGTTAGCCTAATGTCACACATTCTGTATATATTTATTCATTTATTTGTTTATTTATTCATTTATTTATTTTTTTTGCTGCTGGAAACGTTAATTTCCCTGAGGGAGTCATCCCAAAGGGATCAATAAAGTTAAGTCTAAGTCTAATGTCTTATTTTCCAATTTTATATTGCAATTTCTCTCTGACCCAGATAATTTCTTGTCAATTTCTTCAAGACTTATGATAGATTTCCAGCCTCATATTGTAGGAAACATGATAATTCACTCAGATATAAACTCACTTGGCAGAGTGGTGACAGTATCCAGAGCCTTATCGCCTCCAATGCTGCAACAAAAAACCCACAAACATTAGAGTGATTGGCAAAATATGACTTTTTTGTATAGTGGAAAATTAAACTTTCTTTGCACAGAAGACATGTGATACCTCCAGGACACGCCTCTATAATCTCTGTTTAGCTCAAATAGGTTCCTTGCTTTTGCACCAGTTCCTGTCTGTGAACAAAGTATAAAGAAGCCTCAGTGCAGGTTGAAGAGTGAAGACACAGAAAATAAAGCAAAACTTGTAAGCGGGAATTAATCAAGATCATAAAACTCTTCAACAAAGGCCAAACACATGATCATGAAAGAGAACAAGATATCCGGCTGATAAGAAACTGATACGCAGTGCATAGTTCAAAAAAACCTTGCAGATAATGGTTAACGTTGCACATTATAACAGAAAATAAATCAACAGTTCTGTGTGCTTTACTATAGAAAATCATTTACAGGGCATCATTGAGCCATGGGACCTACTGTTATAGAGTCTCCCAGTGCTGCCACCACCTGAATGGCCGACGGTCTCAGCCCGTGAACTAAAAGATACAAAGCCAGTCAGCTTAATCAAATCATGTTGATAAAATCAACAGAATCTCATACAATGTTTATAAGCTATAATGGTAAGATAATGTTCTTACTCACCTGAAGTTGGCTCGATGTCAGATGGAGAAACATCCCCACAGGAGAAGTCACTACCCCAGTTCTGATCAGAAGATAAATTCCAAATGATTTAACTATTTATTTAAGTTTGAGAAAAAAAATGTGGATGAGATCATCAACACAAAAATGAAAATGATTTTAAAATGATGGAGAATTTGATGAAGAGGAGAGATGTAAAGTCTTATCTATATATTTATATAAACTGCCATTAACATCAGAAACCTCAAAAATACTATTCCCAAATACTACACAGCAAACAAATGGGACTATATAAATACTATCTATGTAGTATTTATCTCTGTATCTATGTGTTCAAAAGTCATGGTATGTGTTGTTGAAAAGGCAAAGTAAAGATAATCTGCAAAAACATTAGACACCTACTTTAATGGGTGCAGGTGTTGGGGAGGGGCCAGAATAGATGTAATTACTGTTGTTGTAAGTCCGAATAAAAGGTGAGATCTGTAAAAAGATGGAAATAGTTTTCAAAATCAAAACCTCTTTAGCTTTCAAATTTAGTCAGTTTTAGAGGGATGTTGTCCTTTAACAGGATTTACAAAAACAAAGCACAATATCTTACTTTTGTTGGACATTTCAGAGTAGCAGATGGGTTGAAATCCTGTAAGGTGGTCTTATTACCAAGAGGCTCCAGCTACAAGAAAAACAACATATTTAGTAACACATTTAATAACTAATGCATTACAGACAGAATTCAAAAGATGATTTATTTCCTGGAAGATACAGCACATGGAAGACGGTGATGTCGCTGGGGAGGATGGGTCTTCTTTTTTAGTTATACTGTTAATATAACAATTCACACTATCACTTTCTTTATTCTTTACTTTGATGACCTTTGAGGGCATATTCCTTTCATGCAGACACTCCCATAAATAAATTGGAAAAACAAGATGTCAGTAGAAAATAAGAGATTCTAAAAAATAATGAATATTTAGAACAATTTTGACTGAAATCACATTCCTTATTTATATCTAACTCCTGTTAACAGTATGTTGTCTTTATCGGATTTGTAATTACTGTTGTTGATATTATATCTACCTAAATACACTCTGCTACACTCTACATCTACTTTACACCAACATGGGAAACTATTGTCTTTTTGAAATCTGTATTTATTTACCATGTTGTTCCAAAGGGAGCGAGCCATCAGGGTCTGGGCCTTCTGGCTGAGATGAAAACAGTCAGCACTGAAGAAAGAGCGATCAGGGCGGCCATCCTATGAAAAATGAAAATCCAAAATGTCTAAAATTTAAGGTCTATTGACAATCTATTACATAAATACAAACATATAGAGTTACAAGTAAAATTCAGGGCCATGTAAACAAAACAAAAAAATAGATAAATAGAAAATAAAGGAAAAGGAATGTATATTGACCGCGGGAGCCTTGTTCTTCACAACATCACAATGTTTTTTGTTTCCAAGGGGACTTTCATATTTGATCAAGTTTGACATAGCTTCACAAGAAGACTGGTAACAGGAAGTAAAAGCTTGACTGGACAGTGTTTACTTCATTAATTGGGTAATTCAATTTATTCCAAATGTATCAATATAGCACACTTAAAAAACAACAACTGCTGACCAATGTGTTTCACATTAAGATACCATGTAAAGACATAAAAGCAATAAAACAGTTCTTGCACCAAACACGTTTTTTTCTTCATATAAATCAAATAATAGGAAAGCTGAAAGTTTACCCTTTAAAATGGGAAAATAGTTCTCTTGTTTAAAGTTCTCAGTGGTTTTTCTTTGAATCGTTAGGGTGTCAAATGTCCTCTCTTTTATTTGTTCATGATGATGGTAAGTGATTGTAATTTACATCTTTTTTTCCCAGCATTATTATTATTATCCAACAGAACTGTCAAAACAAAATGGTGTGCACATAAAAAATATCAGACACATTGTTAAAAGAAAAACTTATAAAAACCTTGGCCATAAAATGAAACAATTCCCAAAATGAGAATGCTAAACTTGCAAACTCTGATATCCAAATGTGAAAAAAAAGAGCTTCATGACTCACCGATTGTTTGGGGACGATGATTTTTCTGAAGAACGGTTGTACGACAACAGTGAAGTCTGAGCGAGTATCATATCGGCCTGACTCAACAATCTCATGCAATGCATGCTGAAAAAGAACAAGAGATTATCACTGATGATGATGATGATGATGATGATGAGATTTTCCCTGTCAATCAGACTTTTTCCTATCGAGTGTCTTTTTTTTACATTTTACCTGATAGCCTGTGTTAATGTTTTCCATGTTATGAAGAGCCTGAGAGTTGGGCTTCGGCAAAATAACACAGGGACACAGAATACTGGCAACAAAAAGATAACAAGGTTTTATGATCAGTTAAATCAAAATGTGAGCCTATGACCCAAACTGCATAATTTTCAACCAACTTTTAAGGGAGAATTTTAAGAAATACTCACTTTACCAGCCAAGTAGGGCATTTAAGAGATGTATCAATGTGCATTTCTCTTAGCGGTGATATATGGATAGACTCTACAAGGTTCACCAGAGCCCGAGGGACCTAACAAAGATCAGCTTTGTAAATGGTTGCAAACAATGAAGTGTAATAAGACACTGTAAATATGAATGTTTGTTGATTACTACCTCCTTGTGAAGATAATCCAGGCTTTCTTGAACATTGCGGACATAATTTTCTACAGAAAAGAGTAGCTGTGAAAAAAAACAAAAAAACAACCCCCACAAAAAAAACAAAAAAAAAGAGAAAGCATATTCAGCTTCAGTTTTCTTTTTGATTCCTTCAAAATTGACTCATGAATACTCACAGAGTTGTAGCAGTGGTCACAGGCGTCATTTCCACCAATGAAAACGGTGATCAGCTTCCAGTCAGATTCAAAGTTGATTCTCTGTGCGGTAGAAATGTGAGTTAGATTGTACTGCTTGTTTTTCCTTCTGGAAGTTCTACCTGATTTACATTCTGATATTTATAGACTTACTGAGTCATTTTTCATCCTGGCCACTAAGGCTCGCACCTGTGATGGTACATCCCTTGAAGCAAAAGTACAAAAAAGATCATTTCTAAAAGTTAAAGAATGGTTATTATCTAACTTGTGTCACTCAAAATTCAATAAAGACCAATTTGATCCTGTATTTTATCTAAAAGAAGTTGGATTATATAATTTATAGATTACATATTATTACTCCAAAAATATGAAATTATGCAGGGCAGCTATCAATGCGTTTAAATTCTATCAACACAGACAGATGTTTTTGCTATTAAAAGTGGGCAGATTTTGCTGAAAAGCCACCAGAAGGCCTTACTTGCTCTTTGCTCCTGCCACAGCTTGGTTGAGGAAAGCTTGAGGAGTGTTTTGCCTCCCCACACCAACAGAGTAGCCCGTCAGGTTGTGGTTGAAATGTTTCAAAATGTCTGTAATAATAAGAGGTTGCAATGATTGTCTAACACTGACTGTAATTTGTGCAACAACTTATTAAATCAGTTTTTGAAAAAGAATGAAGCCACGTGAAAGACTTACTGGGCAGAGTGGTGACAGTTGTAAGATTTCCGTCACCACCAATGCTGCAAAAAAATACACATAAAACTACTTTACAGACAAGGAAATGAACTGACATGAACATAGTATAAAACATTAAGATTATGCAGTAAGATTGTGTGAAAACTGGAGAGTCATGACTCACCTCCAGGATAAGCCTCTGTACTGACTCAGGACATCCAGGATGTTGTTTGGGCTGGAAGCAATGCCGTTCCCAGCCTGACATATAGCATTGGACAATATTTAGCAACATGTTGAAATAAGTGCATTCATTTCTTAAAATGTCTGTATGATGGATGACAAAATGACTCACTGTCAATGAATCTCCCACTGCAGCCACCACTTTGATATCTCCAGGCCTAAGTTCATGGACTATAGAAATAGGAGATATTTGGGCAGGCAGAACAACACAGGCTCTAAATCTCATTAATAAATCATTAGATAACATTAAGAAAGAGAGTTCATTAATAACTAACTCATAACACCTGGAAATCTAATGATAAAGCCATAAGTCTTGCAAGAAGTACTGTATAGTTGGACAAAAAAGGTGTTTAATAGGTTTGCATTACAAGTTAGAATTTCTTTTTTTTTAACACAGATACTCTAGAAAAGAATGACAAGAAAAGGCAAATCCCAGAATAAATTATCTTAGAATATGACTTCATCTTTTACCGTTTAAAGTGTCTGTAAAATGTGTGTAATTAACACTAATTTCAAGTCAAAAAGAAAGTGCTGGGATGCAAAAGCGAAGGATGGTAAAGCATCTATTTTTACCTGAAGTGGGTATGGAGGCTGAGGGGCTGAGGTCTTCGCAGGGCATATCTGTCCCTGGAAACTGAGAAGATGACATACAGAGAACCATTAAAAGCAGAGAGGTGGCATTCAGCAGGGCCACAACCTCCATTTGGTTTGACTTCAAACAATACTCACTGCCTGAGAGAGAGCAGAGGCTCCGCTGTGATGATACGAAGGAGAATTTCCTTCTGTCCGCAAGAAGGGTCGGTCCTTGTCAGAGGAAGGAGGAAGAATATTAGTATGGCTGAATTATCCATTCTATATCTGTTGGCAAACTGACATGTTGTTTTAATTGTTTGTGTGGGTTTTCTGCATAGTTATTACCTCTGTTGGACATGGCAATGTGATAATATTCCCATTGTCCTCTGTTTTATGTTGGTCAACTGTGGGCTGCAGCTGTAAGACAGAAAACCCATTGTTTTTGTCCATGATTGTGAGGCTGAGAAAAGCAGTAACAGCAGCTGTGTGTGACAGAGAAGGACAGAAAGAAGGAAGGGTTGCCAGTGGATGTCACTTTGACAGCTTTAGGCCTCACCAGGTTTGTCCACATCTGCACCATCAGATCATCAGTGAACTTTAACTCTTCAAACTCAGAAAGAGGCTTTCCATTCTGTTTAAAAAGAAGATGGCAATATCTTCAGCTCTAAACTGCTAAATGAAAGGTAAAAGCAAAAGCATTGGTTGCAGGTAACTCACAGAAACAGATAAAGGGTCTCTGATAAAAGGTGTGTCCTGCAGAGTGACGGAGAAGTCATCTCTGTCACGGTACCAATGCTTTTGTACCATGAGCTCATCCAAGGATTCCTAGAGGAATAAGAAGAAAGATATACATTTCTCCTGGTTCATTTATACAGATTACAGGAAACTCCACCAAAATGGATCAAGTAACATCAGTATGTGGATGCAAAATACCAACAAACCTGAAGAGCTTGAGTGAGCAGGACCCTCTGAAGCCTAGTTTCTCCATCCCTATT
>JAPMNP010715494.1:0-10911 GCA_029874935.1 Atherina boyeri
CAAAGCAGATGAGAGTAGATCATGATCAGAAACCCAATAAGAAATCTTTATGAAGAAAATAGAATAGTTTTTAATCTTTTAGAAATCGAAAATCGATTTGGAATCGAATCGTGGCCCCAAGAATCGAATGAAATCGAATCGAATCGAATCGAATCGTGAGATGGTAAAAGATTCCCACCCCCTAAAGGAAAGTGATAAAATAGATTTTGGTAGTGACCGGCAACCTCCTGCAGTTGCAGCTTGTTGCCTGGCGAGAAATAGTCACCCATCACCCCATGTGTAAAGAAAATTTCTGTTTTTACTCTAAAGTTTTCATCAAGTTAATTATGCTAAGCACTGAGCCGCAAAGGTGCACCCTTTCCTACCTTTACACATTCCCTAAATTATCTAAATTATGTCCATGTTAGCTCTATCAGCTGTTTCAGTTCATATCAGTGATGTTTTATTCCCCACTTATGATAAACTTCCTCCTCCTCGCATTCTGTTTTACCCTGCATCATATAAATCTTCTCTTTTCTTATTATTATTTCCCTTTGATGATTAATATAGTATTTCTAATTTCATTCAACTTGTCTGGATCTATTCAGGGTATTTCTTGGGCTTTTGAAAGCTCAGCCAGCTGATCTCACAGGTAAAGAACTCCCATTGGCTTTATCCAAACCTCCACCTAGGAGTGCTCTGTCTGAAGTGTCTCAAAGGTGAGTCGCTGCCTCTTATTGAACTGAAGAATGAACTTGCTGGGGCTGTGCCAACACGTTTCTACTGGGTCTGTAGATCACTCCTCTACTGCTGCCATTTTCTGCTTTTAGAGGTTCAAAGGGTTCGCATTGCCATCGCTTTGATCTTTACTTTCCTCTGCACATTATTCTGGTCTGGACTCTAAAATGATGTTCTTTTTTTCTTGTAGTCATCTCATGGCCACTTTAGCTTTATCTTTGGAAGTGATAACATTGAAGTAATAGAACAGTGTTTCTCATTGTGTGGTTTGTAGGTCATGCGTCACCTAATTATTTCATGAAAATGTAGGGAATGAAACAAAAACATTGTCCAAACGTTAGATGGCAGGAGTCTTGAAGCACCACAACAAACTGTGCTTTTTGACTTGTTGATAAATAGGAAGCGGTTATGAAGGAAATATGTGTAATTTCGCAATTGATGCAGCATACTGATGCTGAGGCACGCAACATTTTCCTGCAATATCTGGGCTTATACATAAAGATTTATTTTTTTTATTGCTAAAAAGTGGAAACTGTCACCAACTTGGCAACACTGCTGAGTTGCTGCAGTGTTTGACCAATGAGGCTATGTTATGATATACCCCAAAAATGGGTTGATTTTTATTAAACAAAGGGGGGGGGGTCAGAGGAAGAGAAACCAAATTTTGCAACAATTTAGGAAAATTATGACTAAAAATAGATTTGAATATGTTATAGAGGGGACGAGTTGGCAGTAAATTATAAGAAAAATGGACAAAGAAATGACATACTTATTATTTTGATTGGATTTTTTTTGCTTTGTGGTAAAAGTGACTCTCATGCACCAAACAGTGAAGATGACTGTAATAGAGGGTCCATTGTTACAAAACAGGCACACATGTGTTTATCTGGCAGAGAAAAGAGCTTATTTTAGAATGACTCAAAAGTAGAGACATGATAAAAGAAAAAAACAACCATTCAGTCCCAAGAACATCTACATGACAGCACAGGAGGATGAGATTGAAATACTTTAGGCTTCCTTAGCAACCAGTACACCAAACACCTTTGTTAGCATTCAAAAGCATCATGAAAAATGGCCCCACATCAAGATGTATTAAACATAACATCCAGCAGTTTACAGGGAGATCATTTTGATGCAGAATATAGTCAGAGCCCAGAGCTGATCAAGACTCTGCGGAGGAAAACAAAGTGATTACTTCACATTTTAAAGTTTTGAACATCATACAGGAAGAAGTAATCAGTAATTCCAGTGAGGACATGATGAGACTTGTTGGCAAGTAAATGGAAAAAAATAATTAAGACACTTTTTAGAATACAAATTAGAAATGAATTAAATGTAATAATCACACTCGTTCTTGAATTTAATTTGACTTGTTTCATTGCAGACAGCACAAACCCAAGAAATAATGGGCAAAAAAACAACCTTATTTGGTCCTTTTCCAGAATGTAAAAAAAAAAGTCATATATGTGTATTGTATATTAACCGTGTGATATATCAGAATTATTGTAGTGCACAAGGTATCCACACAGATACCTCAACACAAGCATCACATTGTACACAAGCAGGATACTGAGCAACGTTTTTACCATAAAGTGATGCAAATATAGAATTTTCAAGCAAGGACGAGCAGGGGTCGTGAGAAAATCAATGAAATGTTCGTTCAAGGTATTTGTATATTTCTACCTCTACAGAGCAAAAAAATTATCAAGCAGTTCAAGGAATCTGGATGAATATCATTAGTAAAGACCAAGTGGCAGACCATAGCTAGACACTGCTGATCTGATGTCCTGATCTGTTTCATCTTTGTAATAACATTTATATCTTACTATTTCATTCAGCTTCTAAAAAATAAAACATTGCCCCAACCAATGTTCACTGCTTATCAAATTTAGGCTTCTGCATGTTGATCATGTAGGGATACGCTTCACTCTCAGAGAATTTTTAAATCTTAACTTCATATATTTAATAAGATAAATCCCTTGTTTTTAGAGAAATTTCAAAGGGCTTCAAAGATTTTTTTTTTTTCTTTTAAAAGCTTATCCAGGTAGCAAATACCCTCCATCTACCTGATGTAGTGTAAAGTTTTATTTGCTTTCCACTGATAGGGGGGAGCAGATAAAAGTGTTGTTGTAGCAGATAACTTTAGTTTGTCATTGTGAAGGGCTTGATACCCAGGAAAAGGATGGCTAAACACTTTTTTAATGACATTCTCCACAGAAGGGAACAGGTGATAAAAATCTCTCCAGGCTGTTTCCGCTGGGACTCAGAACTCTGGAGAGCAATGAAAGTGAAGCATTTTGTTTGTCTTTAATTTTGCAGGAAAAATACAATAACAAAAGCCGGCATCATTCCTGAGCTTCCTCTGCCTGACACTCAGCAAACGAAAAGGCCGCCAGAGAGGAGGTAGGGTTTTTTTTTCTGGGGCGGACGAGAACATAAGCTGATTTCAGCTTCAGTTTAATTACATTTTGTTTACACTTTAGCATTTGTGTTGCTATATTTGGACCATTAAATTAGATTTGACCCGTAGCACAAAACACTGACAGTGGAAAGACTTAGCAGTGATGAATCGGCTAAAAATAAGTGATCGATGTGTGTAATATCAATGGGGAGCGATCAATGTTTCCAGACCACCTCACAACCACGTAGAAACAAAAACCCAGAAACTATTTTCTGATTTGGATCGATCACACTCCTTTTTATATTTGTCTCTCTCTCTGCAGAAGTCAGCCGGTGCTTCAGAAGACACGTAGACAACCCAAAAAGACACAGGAGAAGAAAATATCCGAGCATAAACAGAAGAGACAGGAGACACAAAGAAAACCAGAGGTCCAGTATTTTTTTAATTTTATTTATTTATCTTTTTTATTTATTGAACAAAAAAAATCGTCTTTGTTTACAATAACATAGACAACAAGGAACAGAACACAAGACAAAATAGATTATACCAGGGGGATGATCTATTTTGTCTTGTGCCAGAGGTACAGTATGTTAGGGCCTGTCAACTGCCCAACCACCAGGGGGCAGTAGAGCACCACCTCGGTCTCATTGACAAAATGACTGAGACAATAAATCCACTGTATGTCAACAAGATGAATCCATTTGATGCCAGTGAGTGGCTTTTCCAGGTAGTAGCCTAACCAGAACTCTTGTTGGTGATAAGTGCAAGCAGTAGCTATTAATGCTAAGATACACCCCCAAAAACCCATGTGGGAAACATGTACAGGTGGATGGTTTGGAGACATTTGGCCATTAGCTACATTTTTAATGCATACAGCTGAGTATTTTAATTTATCCAGCGGCATCGGGGTAAATAAGCAGACGTCTTCAGTTCATTTAACACGCTGAGGCTTTTATGTTAGGCTGCAGGCGGTAGCTTTGTAGGATATGTTGCAACATCTGTATCATCCTTTCAGCACACAAGCTCTGCAGTCAACAAGAAAATACCGCTCTTATCTTTTAACAGAAGACGGATAGAAAACCTACTTCGACAAACAGGAGTGTTGCTTCTCAGGCGCAGGCATGTGGCACATGCACGGACACGGAAGAGGACAGGTAAACTGGAACTCTGCATGATAAAAACATCATCTAGTAGAGTCAAGAAAAATGTTTTATTTGTCTAGTGAGCATGCTCATTAGATTTGACAATATATGTTTATGAGGGATCCTCACATTTCTATGTTTTTTTAAAAAAAAGGGACAATGCACCCTTTCAAATAAAACTATCCTCCACAAAGAGTTTTGCATGGTTACAGTTTTAATCCATGTGGATCAAGATGTAAAGCTAGAGACACCTGGGGCGGTGCGTGGCGCAGTGGGTTAGGCTCCCGCCCCATGTGTGGAGGCTATAGATCCTCGCCTGCAGTTGTGGTCCTGGTTCGAATCCCGGCCTGTGACCCTTTGCTGCGTGTCATTCCCCTCTCCCTCTGATCCCCTTCCTGTCAATCTACTGTCATAAAGGCCACTAGAGCCCAAAAATCCTAAAAAAAAAAAAAAAAAAAAGCTAGAGACACCTAGTGGACAAAGCGAGACTGTACACATATCACAGAGCATTAGCTGCTTCCTTTGTTCTTTTTCTAAATGACATAATGCCTTTTTTTTAAAAACAAAAAACAAACACATAGCTGAACATGTGCTGTTCTGTTAGCATTGATTGAATCAATCTTAACCAAAGAGAAAACAATCAGTCACTGCCACTACACGTGCAATCTGCTGACTATCTATAAAGCCTATTATGCTAATATCCATACCATAGCATCTCAATACTAAGTCATCTGAGTTAAAAATTTTGACCTCTGGCCTGTGGGGCTCTCTAGATACGCCCGTGAGCTCCAGCAGCAGATCCGTGCCCGTGCCGAGAGGATGCAGGAGAGGCACAGGAATCCCAGGGGCACTATGGCCGAGCAGATGGCAGTGACAGAGGAGGATGTGGAAGAGGTTAGGCCCCTGATTCATTATTAGCTATTGACTAAAAGGCTATCAGTATTGAAATCACATCACAGATCTAATTCTGTTCCCTTTCTGTCTGACAGATGAGGAGGCTACAGGAACGACTTCTGGAAAGAAAAAGAAATCGGAGGACACATTGCAAAAAATGTTTCTATACCTTCACTGAAGACTCCTGGCAGAGTCTTTTTTCTTAAGTGTACTCACCTGTTGTTTGAGTTTTAACATATCAAACTCACAATGAAAATTGATTAAAAGAAGAAAAAAAAGCACTAATCCGCTATGAATGACTCATATCTTAAGAATAAATAGTGGGATTTAGTGGGAAAGGAGTGTTTGGGAATTTTCCATTCCAGGATTTATGCATGACACCTTCTCCATTACATAACATTTATGACATTAAAAAATGTATTTATTGTATGAAAAGAATCTGTTAAGTTGTTAAAAGGATCATAAATACACCAGAAATTAAAATGATTCCTGTCATAAACTATAAGATCAATATGAATTTAAAAATTGTGTATGAAAATAAGCCTTCAAATAGGTAAACTGAATCAAATCGAAACAGTAAATAAAGGTAAACATCATTGTAGGCTAGTATCAATTTGAATCCTACTGATTTAAATCATGTTAGATTTCAGGTGTCAGCTTTCCTGAAAGCATAAATAATTCAATATTTAGATATAATTCATTTGTATCATCACTATAGGCTTATCAATTACAACTTGATTGAGAATACATTCATACACTCAGACTTTATTTGTAGCCTGTATGTTTCCAAAAAGAAAAAAAGACAAAGTATCTATTGGTGGGGTAACAAAAAATGAAGCATTGCAGAGATAAAGTCCACGGTCATGAATGCCATCAAACGTCGCAGGGTGAGACAGAGAAAGGGTAGGCCTTGTCTTGGGAGATTTTTTTTGCTCCTGTAGCACAGAGAGCGTGATGTCAGCGGTAGCAGTACTGTTGTAATTGACTTGGTGGGGGTGATGGCGTCATTTTATGCCCTGGTGTAGCCTCTTGCTCTAATAGCGAAGGGAGACGGATCTTTGGCCGACGCGACCGTGGCTCCCTTGGCCGGGATCGAGTACCGCAGAGCCGGACAATTCATCCCGGGAAACATGGAGGCTGTGGCCGAGGAGCTGCAGGCCGGCTCTCGAATACCTGTCACTATCGATCATATAGTTAACGATACACTGGTGGTGACGCTGACCTATCGAGAAAGGAGCTACACAGGGATATTGCTCGATTCTAACAAAAAGTGAGTATTATTTCCTTCTTTTTCTTTTAATATTCCCAGGTGAAATTAATTTCCAAAACTGTGCTAACGGCTAATAACGGCTTTAATGCTAAGTGAAGTTAGCTTCTTAGCTATCTGCTAGCATCCTGGGCCTTTATAAAAAGATAGGTTATTGTAGCTAACGGCTAGCATGTTGGCTATTGACAAACTAATAATATTTTATCACGTAATGAGACGACGAACTTAATTATATGACTCTAGATAAACACTTTGGCATGACATTAACCCATTCTGCAGATATTGTTAAAGACTTATGTTGCACAACAGCCACTGTTACTGGGTTCACCTATAGCTTATTGTTAGCCTTATCATATACAGATCAGCTAAAACGTAACTGTGACATTTATTAAGTATTATTTATATGTATTTTGACATGTGAGTGAATGCCCATAAGTTTGCTGAGGTAGTGTTTTTTAAAAATCTGAAATACTGGGCCTGATTTTAGATGTAGCCCTATTTGAGTCAATCATGTTTAATGTATAGAAACAATAGAAAAAAACGACATCATCCGTGATTTGATTAAACACAACTGAGATCTTTTTATTCAAACCAAATCTTATTAAGTGGTAGCTGTATGGAGACTCAGCTTGACATAAAAGGCCCTGTCTTTCATAATAAGTTTAATACTGTTCAAATGAGAGGGCCATCAAAGTATGTCACATTTCAGGATAAGGCCTGTCTTGGCCTTTTTTTCTTTTTTTATTGTATATCTCATATAAAAGCCTTGTGTTGCTTTTGGTGTTGTCCACCTTTAACAGTCACTGGCTTTGGACTATTTATAGACTTCCAGAATCAAAATCTGACCAGCTTCTTTATGCAAGAGCCCAAGCTGCCCTGAGAATAACCCACCCAAAAGAGAAAAAGGCAGGCCTTGACATAACCTAAAATAGATCTATATTTTAGGCCTTGTCAGAGGGTAAAATTTGACATCTTCTTCCTTTTCAGCTAAGGGAAAATCATTTCCTGTCATTGTTTCCCACAGCTTTTGTATATATTTTTGTAATGCCATGGTTTAGTTCTATCATTCATGTTAATCTCTACCATCTTGTTGCACTGTACCCAACATTGAAATAGCAAGAGCACCGTGAATCATCTCTGGTCATATTGTGCGTCCTTGTACTTTGCTTAACTTGCACTGCCTGTTCTCTGTCGCAGGCAGCACTGTTTGTGCCATGTCAGTCACAGTGAAGGCTAATATTTGGCAGCCTAAGGGGCCTGTATATAAAGGTGAGAGGAGCAAACCTCACCAAGAGACTGTTAGCTCAGAGATCTCTGCCAGCTACTTCTCTTGGGGAGAGGAAAATGGGCTCCCCAAATGTGCACTAATTAATAATCACACCACACATGAGCCGCAAGCACACAGGGATGCAAAAACAAACTGAAATCTCCTGGCTACATCTGTGAATCCCGAGTGATTCATGGGATTGTTTTTGTTCAGTCAGATGTTGGAGAGGAGGTGGGGGTGAGAGAGATCCTGGGCATCCTGTAGACTCTTTGTCTGCTGTCTCCTGACTAAAGCCGCACAGCCATGTTACTTTTCCCTGCCAGCCACTTCAAGACTTGAGAACTTTGTTGAACGCGTTTTTTTTTTTTATGTCGGAGTACGTAAAAGGACGCATACAAATCACCCAATGAAAGTCAGAGATACTGTTATTCTACTTTTGTAGCTAGAGGCAGAATACACAGCTTGCACTGCAGACCCCAACCCCCCACTCACTAAGAAGTTTCAGCATACAGGTGACAGGGAAAGTGGTGACAGTAGCAGGGGAGGGAAAAAAAGAGGGTAGAATAGGTTTTTCTATTTAGAGCACATCCTGGGTGTAATTATTTGTGGGATTAATTGTGAAAAGATTAGAGGGCTTTTTTATTTTCCCTTCGGTCAAACCAGTACAGAAAGACATTTTTGTTTTTGTTGAATTTCTTTGAATGTGTAACTTGGCTTTTTTTTAGCTTGCAAGAGCTTGGCTGTAGTACTGAGAAGCTGTAAGATCTCCAGTTATTTATTATTTTTATCTCTCTTTTTCATCTTAGGACTGGGCTTTTCTGTCTACCAGATATCACAGCCAAACTCGGAAACTGCCCCATTTCTGAACCGGCTTGTGAAATCCCAGAAATCTTAAGTGCGGAGCCTGTTCCCAAGTCCCCCAGCCAGGCTTCGCACAGACCAAAGGATGAAAACACCCTCCCAGAAAGCGGCATGCCTACCGCGCCTCCACCCTGCCCCGTCCCCACACCAGTGCCAGATGGACCGACTCCTTATCCTCCTTATTTTGAAGGAGCCCCCTTCCCTCAGCCTATATGGGTGCGGCACACCTACAGCCAGTGGGTACCTCAACCTCCTCCGCGACCAATCAAAAGAAAGAAGAGGCGGACGCGAGAGCCCGGCCGAATGACCATGAGCACTATCCGTCTGCGGCCACGGCAGGTACTGTGTGAAAAATGCAAGAACACTTTAAATAGCGACGAGGACAGCAAAGACGCAATTAGCAACACCAAGACTTCTAGAAAAGAGAATAGCCTACAGAGTGACGATGAGGGAGATTATAAGGATGCCCCAACTAAGCTGTCAAGAAAAGAGGACGTTGTTGCAACAAAGGACACCAAAAGACGTGAAAATGGCACCAGCTTTGACAGTAAGCGCCTTAGAAAGGACAAAAGGGGTGAGGCTGACGGGGAAAAGTACCCTGCAGGTGACGTTATCCCCCACAGTCCTGTCATAAAGATTTCGTATAGCACTCCACAGGGAAAGGGGAAGGTTATAAAGATCCCCTCACGAGTTCACGGTTCAGTCAAGCCGTTCTGCCCCAAACAGCTGGTGCAAAATGGCGTGGGAGAAAATGGCAAGGAGTCTGCCGACACCACCAAGGAACAGCGGCACATTCTCGACGCCACGAGGTCTGGCCTCACTGTGTCTATCCCCAAACTCAAATTAACCAGGCCTTTTGCGAACGTTGGTCGAGACTCACCGCCTCCAAAGATCCACTTAGGACCTCCTCAAAGGGAGGGTGAGGAGACCATGGTTGAGTACGAAGCTGAGCTAGTCGGCGATGCAAGGAGGCGAAGCCCCAGGGCGCCTGGGCCGTGTCTCCCCCACTCTGAAGACTCTGGTGAAGGGAAGAACTCTCTGGAGTTATGGTCGGGGAGTTCTGGGGAGGAGGCAGAGCGCAGCCACAGCGACCTCACCCTTCTGATCAATTTCCGTAAGCGTAAAGCGGATTCTTCTAGTCTGTCGGTTTGCAGCAGCGACAGCCTAGACGAGTCCAAGTCCTTCAGCTCTGACGGCACCTCGCCGGAGCTGTGCGACCTGGCGCCAGGCGAAGACCTCTCCGTCACCTCATCTTCTGTAACTCCTCGGGACGACTGCAAGACGGTTCCGCCGCTCACCGTGCGGCTTCACACCCGCAGCATGACGAAATGCGTCACGGAGGAGGGTCACGCGGTGGCGGTGGGCGACATCGTGTGGGGGAAGATCCACGGCTTCCCCTGGTGGCCAGCACGCGTCCTCAGCATCAGCGGCACTCGCAAACAGGAGACGGCCAGCTGCGAGGCCCAGTGGCCCCAAGCGAAGGTGGCGTGGTTCGGTTCGCCCACCACCTCCCAGCTGTCCGTTGCCAAACTCTCGCCCTTCAGAGAGTTCTTCAGGTCCCGCTTCAACCGCAAGAAGAAAGGGATGTACCGGAGAGCCATCTTGGAGGCAGCCAAGGCCGTTGGTCACATGGGTCCAGAGATTACGTCGCTACTTTCCCACTGCGACACGTAGGTTAGTTCACAACAGTTCACCATCGCAATGTGTTTCTTAGGGATGTCATGTTTTAAGAGTTTCTTGGTATGATTATTGTCAAAAAAATAGTCCTGGCATTATGAATATAATGTGTTGAATTCACATTAGAAGGGTATAAAATGCCATGAACACTCCTATTTTAGGTTTTGTAAGTTTATTATTTATATTTTTATATAATTCCATCTTTTGATGCCAATATAACAAATTATATAGAAACAAAGTGAAGTTGGGAAAATTCCCCTCTTTGGGGACTTGGGAGGCTTCTCCCTGTACGCTACATTTATAAAACATGTTTTAGAATATTTCCTGTAAACCTGAGTAGAGAATTTAGAAACATCTAGAAAGCTTTAGACTTCAAGCTTTCCATTAGCAAAATAGCTGCTGTCTGAGAAATTAATAATGCTGGTACAGCAAAAATAAAGAAATGAAATGAGGTCAAATATCTGAAATATATACATTATCTTCTACAAGTCATTACACACTGACTACAATAAATTGAATAAAAAAGCATAAACGCTGCTTAAAGGAAAAGTGCCTTCTTCTTTTTAACCTGGACCTTATTTATAGCAGGAAATACGTTCATAATCTCAGCCGGACAATTTTGGAGTTACTTGAAGTCTATCGGGAGATATTTAGATCCATCACGCTGGCTTACATATCCATTCAA
>JAPMNP010715509.1:0-12565 GCA_029874935.1 Atherina boyeri
AGCAATGCCCAGGACTGTACTTAGGGTAGGAGCACCGGGTGATAAAATGGGGAAAAAATGTGGGAAAAAAAAAAAAAAAAAAGAAAGATTACCCCATACTTATTTTCAGCCGCTTGCTGTGGAAATCATACATACTTAATGAATTAAACATCAACACATTTCATGGGGAGCAAAGTCTGACATATGTATATTTTATTTATTTTTGATGAACTTTAATGAATTACATTCGTATCTAAGTCCTGAAAAAAATATGGAGAGGAGTTAATATTGTTGTTTCCCTCACTGACAGATCCAGAAAATGCTTCGTGAAAATGAGAACCTCCCAGAAGAACAGTTTAACTTGGATGTGGAGGAGCAGAGAAGTTTTGAGGCCATGGTGGAACAGGAAGTTGCAAGGGTACTGCACTGCACATACATGAATGCAATCTATGTGATTTTAAAGTTGTGCCTTAGAGTGACCTTTAATGTCCTGGCACTGTGCAGGTAAGAGCAGAAATTGAACAAGACATTGTAGAGAAATGTTACCTCCGTGATGTCCTGAAGAGAGAATGCTGGGACTCTGTGATGGTCAAAGGCAGAGCCATTAAGGTAAGAAGGGGTTAGATGCAGGCTGTTAATGAGTTTAACATTTTTTCGCCTGCTCTGAATCACTTGTGACTGTCTACCACAGGCCTTTCACTCTGAACTGGTGGTGCAGAACTTCTCTCTGAGAGAGCGTACAGAGAAAGAGTGTGAGGTCCTGAAGAGGATTCAGAATATAAGGAAGTTTGAAAAGGTTGGCTGCACCATACCGAAAACAACTGGCTTAGATTCTGACACAGCAAAGCACATGTGATGAGTTAGAAGTAATCAAACTCCATGTTTACTGTTTTAAATGTTAAACAGAAAATGCAGCAATGTTTCTGAGGGCTGTGGCAATGCAACCACTGAATTTTTTTTGTCACTCTCTGGAAGTACATTTTTTTGGTACAGCCATTCAAGTAAAAACAAGTTTACTGCAGGAAAATAATTTGATGTTATCGAATCACAGTCCTTCATCTGGCCTTTTATTGCTATAACTTTTTGAAATGCTTGAACACGTGCCAGTCCAGTAGTGTTGAAATGTTTCATGATTTATAGCTGTGTGGCTAAAAGTAAGTTGCAGCAATAGTTCTCTTCACAAAAGTATTCTTTAGATTAAGTTTATCAGCTTCTAGCCAAAGATTCAAGCTGCATTTTTAATTCAACACTCGTTTCTTCCCACTTTTAACACGCAGCTGGGCAACGTAAAAGAGGAAAAAGAGGGGGAAGAAGGCTGTGAGACAGAAAGTGCTACACTCACAGGAAGCTTTTCATCTCAATTGGGATGTTCAAACCCTTACACCTACGATCAGTTCAGCCTGCAAACCACAGAACAGAGGATCAACCAGATTATTCTTCTACAGGTGGGAACTTGTTAGATCTCGACCAAACTGATTATCTCGCCTTTAGGCTCTATTGTGTTTTCTTAAGGTATAGACAAAAATACACCCTTAAAGTGTGTGTGTGGGGGGGGTTACTTAACTGAAAAGCTGAGACTTGTTTTCAGATATGTTGGTTATTGTCATCCCTGGTCATAATAGATATTTTTCTTTAATTAATCTCCAAATGCAGGATGTGATTTATCGCATTAAGACAGTTTTCAACACTGAGTTTGAAGCACTACACAGGCGGAAGGTACGAGAGCTCAAATGTGTGAGGGACAGGAACAAACAAATAAAGGAGATGATGCTGGAGCTGGACATAAACCAGAAGCTGTGGGAGCCCAGCCTGACTGACAGCGAGTGGCCAGAGAATTTGCTCACCGTGGACGACTCTGAGGTCTCTGTCCTCCATGAAACGTCCAATCTGTGGTCACAGTTCACTTTAAGTTCAACAAACAAAGCTTGTGTGCATGTTGAGCCACTTTGTGTTTTTTTTTTTTGTTCTGAAATGTGGGAATGTATATAATTATCATCCTGAGATATCGCCTCTGTTCTACTAAAGATTAAAGCGGAGAAGCGCCTCACCCCAGCACAGAAAGAGGAGGAGAGGAGGAAGCTGGAGGAGCAGGGCAATCTTGTCGCTCAAGTACGGTGCCACGAAAAATGTTGTTCATTTATTCTTTGTCACTATTTACAATTTTAAAAAAAAAAGACAGTCAATATAGAAAATGACACCAGTAAAACTATGCTTAACAGTCTTACAAAAAAAACGGTAAAATGTGTGAACATCTAATCTAGAAATACATGAGCTGTGCCATACGGTTTTTTGCTTTTCTGTTACAGGATAATAGCAGAGAAAGGGCTCTTGATGAAATGATGGAGGGAGAGCTGGAAGTGAAAAAAGTGGACATCTTGAAAATGGTGAAAATGAATCAAAATAGATGAAATGTGATTTCATAATGATATTTTTCTCTTTGGTATATCCCTATTCACTATTTTGACCAAATTATTTAGACTATTTGAGAGTCATATATTTTGTATTTTAGTCCTGTAACACCAGAGAGTGCTGTTTTCAGCATTAAAAACAAGCTGATGTTGATAAAGCAGCTGTCAAAACATTGATAAGCCGTCACATAGATCAACTGCCTTAAATATGTATGCAAAAATAACAGTTAAATAAGGTTGTATTTACAGTGCAGTGATTAGGTGATTGATTAGTAACTTACAAAACATCTCTTAGATAATTGATTAGTGAACCTTTCAAGAAAAAATATCTAAGACTCTTTTGTTTCTGCTTTTCAAAACAGAAAATTGGATAACTTTATGAAACTAAATTGAACATTACCAAACTTTTGCACCTCTCATTGAGAAGATAATCTTAAATTTATCATAAAAAGTTATTATTTTCAATGCTGATGTCAATATAAATTTTGGATTTTGATTGATTTGTCTTTATTCAATGTATACGAAAACATTGGCAAAGGACGCTGGCTATGTTTCTTATGATGTGTAAAGTGTTATTCCTTTAATGCTTCCACTGGATTCTTCTCATTTAGACTAACATTTTCAATGTTCATTTTATTTTTTTCCTTGAATTCTTTCATGAGCTGTGTCGGTTGAATTAGAGTAATCAGCTTGACAAGCATAGTTTCTATTGAATTGACTCCACAGGAAATATCTCCGCCTAAGTTTGTTTTGACCAAACCTAACATTCACTGGAATGACGAGGAGAAGAAAGTGTACAAAGAGTATGAAAAGAAAATCAAAGATCTCAACGAGGAAAAGGAGCAATACAAATTGGTATTACAGATGATGCACTCACAGTTATTATTGAGCTTTTGTTGGTGGTCAGTATAAATCATCTATGAACTCTATAACTGCAGTCATTGGAAATCGAAATAAAAAAACTTCAAGAATCCAGCAAAGATGCAACTGAGAAGTTTGACGAAACACTGACTTTGCTGTTGGAAAAGAAAGTGAAATGCACAATTTCCATATACCAGGTGAGCCAAAAACATACACACATACACCATATAAGGGACCTTTCTTAAAAACAATTTTATGTTTTGATGTTTTTCACAGGAAGAGCTCAAGATTACCTATCTTCTTGATTCAGTGCTCTCAGAAGAGCAGATGAGAAATCAAGAGCTGGAGCTTAGGCTCAAACTACAAATGATGTTGACATACAAGGTCAGAAAACCTGTGCAGAGTAATACTGTAGGAATTTATAACTGCCAATATCAGAATCTGGAAGAAATGCCACCAGTGTTTGTATAAATTGTAGCCCAATGTCTTCCCATTGCTCAGGCATGTTTTAAGAGAATAAACATGTGAAGCACAAACATCTGTTCGGCTTCAAAACTGGCAGTTCCTATTTCTAGTACTATTTTTATCTTTCTGACATGCATCTACCTGACAGGTTGAAACTGGGGAGAAGGTGAAGAAATGCACAGACCAGGTAGAACAGTTTCGAGAGGAGTATGGCAGAATTGTGACTGAGGACAAAGTAAGTCAGCTGATAAAAGAACTGAAAACATCATGACTATTATTGCGCAAATGATTTAATATCATTCATCTCTCCCTAGGGTTTTGACAACGATTTCAGGAGGGAGTTTTTTGATGTACCAAACCATATTGTTGACCTCCTCTATAAGTTATTCAAAAATAGACCCAGGTTTGTCATTCTTACAGTGTAATTGTGGTCTTATTATTATTTTTTTGATTTATATAGCAGGTTCTCAAAAAAGTATTTTATTCCGCAGGGTTCAAAAGATGAGGATCCAAACCAACAACACCTCCATCCTGCGTAGTGCTCTGGCTCCTGATGCATCTTGCCAAATGCTTAAGGCTATGGAGGAGCTGGATGCTCCAAAGAATATGCCAGAGGGCGTGAACTCATCCATCTGGGAGAGATTTTGCCTTGTGCGGAGAGCTAAAGTACAGAGTGAACAAAGGGTAATATATTAAGAGGCTTAAGATGAATGTAGATATCTCTGTAACTCCATCCATCATTTTGAACGGTTACATTTACTTACAGTACGAGTGTAATTCTCAGCAGCCCAGCTATTAAACAGTTTAGGGAAACTTTGTTACATATTCATATAAAATGTTCTTTGTTTGCATGAATAGTTATTACCTTATTGTTGGATATTTCCTATTTAGGTACAAGCAAACGCTTTAGTTCTTGCTGAGATGCAAGAGTTCCTGCGGAGGAGGATAGAGGAAGATAATGCTGTCCACCAAGAAGCCAAAAATCACTCTGAAGCACTTGAAAGGTATGATTCAGATGCTGTTAATTAACCTTCTGATTAGTTACATTTGTGACTGAAAACAGTTTGTTGCACTAGCCAAAAGTCATAGATTTCTTGTTAAATGGCACTTTTGTTGTTTTTTTGTTTTTCTCTCAAGCTGACAAAGGTCTTCATTTGATATCTGTGTCAGGCTTTGGTCAAAATACCACAGAAATACAATACAATAGCTAATTTTCCCACCTGGAATTTCAATCTGTTTTCACACTGATTTGTTTAAGAGTTTCAACATTGGATATGTTTAATGAACCTTATAGCAAATTAGTACCATATGACAGAACATACAATAAACTGTTTGATGTCAATTGTTCAATGATTATATTGCTTGCATTTGTAGAAGTAAACCTGCTATCTCTACCCAAAACACAATTAAACATTATTATTATTATTATTATTATTATTATTATTATTATTATTATTATTATTATTATTATTTACATTGTTAATTATTGTAATCATATGCCCAAAGGGAAGGTGAAAAAACAAGGACATTTCTTTCTTTCTTGTTTTCATAGTGAGGATATTAAATGGCTGAAGTTGTTTGGAAACTAATTATGAGAATTGTTGCTTTTATGGGTAACTTTATTTACAAAGTGAAAGGCGGGTCCATGATGTTTTTCTAGAGCACTTTTTACAATATTGATTTAACTTCTCCTCAACACCCAATTGTAACCAATTAATTAGATGCTATATCACAAAAAAAAAGTCACCTGGTGAGCGTACAGGACTGGAAAAACATCATCCAATTATTTAACCCATCTGTCTAAATGATTGGATGGTGATATGTCAATCAAAAACAGTTGATATTGGTCCCTCCCCCTCCCTCAGACATGTCCAAACATTGCACGTTCCTCTACTCTGGAGGCGTGGTTTCGGGGGGGGGGGAGTCTGAAGAAAGGGGTTTGGACTTCTGAATTGTATATTTTCAAAATTTAGCTTGCTATAGTCATTTCAGTCATTCAGTCACTCATTCAGAGTGTGACATAGAAATCCACAGCAAATTTCTAATGTTCCCTGAATGGAGCTGGCTGTAACGTTTGATTCAGACACCAAAATATGGGATTTGAAGCTCAGAGAAAGCTGCTTGATTTCTATTATCCCATCTGACACACACATGCAGCAGTTTTACCGAATGTCTTTATGGAAGAGGGAGTCTCTTGTTTATGCTTTCTGTGTTACAGACTGTGCAGGAAGAGGAGCGATAATTTGATAAACACCATGGTCCAGGTTGGACTCAAACAAGGACAGGTAGAGGTGTCCAGCACAGACCTAACATCTGATACAGCTGAGACCAACTTCATTCTTTACCACAAGAGCGTGGTGGACAACCTCAGAGGAATCATCAGGGTCAGTCTTAACCATCAGACTTGTGCTTTTTATTCCTTTTAATCAATTTTTTTTCTTATCATCTTTTACAGATGGTGTTAAACAAAGATCAATTCAAATAGTAGTCATATCTGTGTGAAACTATCACCATGTATATGATTAGAATCTTGCAGGAGAGAAGGTAGCCACCATGGAAGGGCGCAAAGAGGTTCGCAAGGACATAATCCAGTTGGAGTGGGAGCACAAAGTGATGAAGAAGAAGATAGAGGACCTCGATGACAAAATGAAGGACATCAAGATGTTACGACTCTCAGAGGAGCAACAGGATTTGACTGTAAGCTGGCTTTTGAAATCTTCTTAGATTTCTTATTTTTCCAGAGAACCTTGTATCCTTTGCACTTTGTTAATCAATGGCTTAACAACTAATTCTGACAAGATAATCAAGTCAGGATTTTTCAGAAAGTTGTGCATCAGCTCTAAATGACATGAAGTCTCAGCATTTAGGTTGATATGTTAATCCTTTTAGGCACGTCTAGCCAAATTTCTGTGTGAGGTATGAAGGCAGGTATTTCAGTTTTAGCAGTGTCAGATGTTTTGCAACCAGATAATTGTTACCAGATAAATAATCTTTTATAAGAGACCCACCCTGTTCATAGAGCCTCCCCACCCTTCTTTTTTTCTTTTTAACATTTACACTTCTTATCCCTAGGCATTCTGGTTCAAACAGTTTTTTATTTGCTTTGATAAAACATGATACAAATAGAATATTTTTCAAATGTTATATTTGCCAGGAAAACAAATCTGCTAAGCTTTATGTCTGTGAATTTAAAGCAGGTGCAGGCAGTTCAATCCGAAAGCTCACACCAGTTGTAAAGACAATTATTTGCTTTTGGATGCAGCCTATTAATTTAAGAATATTTAATAATATAAAGTAGAAAAACTAAATATTTAAGAGATAAAATTGAGATGATTGGGAATAAAACCTAAATAAAACACTCAATGGTTTACTTTTTATCATTGTGTTTTAACAAATCCAATAAACTCACTTTCCAGGCAGTAATGCCTGTTTTCTCTGGCAAATGGTTCAGTTAACTCTGCTCTGGTGTGGCTTCCTGACATTGTTTAAGCCCCTAAAGCCCATGTGAGAGAGGAGCTTTGAATATAAACAAGCCAAACCGGAGTTATCTTAAAGATTTTCTGATGAAGGATTTTGCCTCATCTGTTGTGTGATCCATCATCAAAAAAATCTAGAGCAGATGCTGAACACAAACAAGAAACTGCTTCATTATTTAGTTTCCCTCGCTTTTTCAGTTTTCTGTTAATAAAAGCCAACTGTAATATATTCATTCCAGCATCGCAGCAAGATGGATCAAAGCAATTGCATGTCCAAGAAGGTCACCGATTTGGAGAAGACAATAGTTTTGATGAAAACGGTAATAGAAAAGTCATAATAGGACTTCATCGGTCAATTCTGTGACATGGACTTCCAAATGTTGGCTGTTCAGATAAACACACATATCCTCAATTTCAGGCTCATCAAAGGAGCATACGGCAACGCAAGAAAAAGATTGACAAGATTAATAAGCAGGCGGCCATGAAAGCCGCAAAGAACGCTGTTTTAGAACAGCAGCTTCCTGATGTACAGGTGACTGTGGCTGAGCTGAGACACATCTGTGAAGCAGCAGGTGGTAAGAAAACGCAACATGACTCTAAATATGTATACTGCAAAGGGAACTTTTATTCCTCCCCGTTCTGGTTAATAAAGCTTCTCTTTTGGTGTTTAGATACTGAGGAAAATGAGGCCACTAAAACAGTAGAGCGCTACCAGGAGGTTGTTCAGAGGAGCAACTTGGAGGACATTGCCAGAGCACAGTCAGAGGACCTGGATGAGCTTTGGACAGAAGTTGAGCGTCTAACAATGAGGAACTTCCCTTCACTTGATCAGCTGAAATACAACTGAAAGAAGCTCACTCAACAAATAACAACATTTTATTCATACTTCTCTTAGCAAGTTAACAGAACATGACATGTACTTTGTTTGTGAATAAGAACTGTGGCAGCAACAAATAAAATAATTTATGAACGCATAATAACTGAAGTGTGATTGGTCCTCCGTAGAATTTTCTGTAGACTTTCAAAGCATATTGTTAAGTAGTGAAGTCATCCTCTATGCGGTCAAAGTGCAGAAGGCTGTCATCCAGACCAAAGAGGTCAATCAGCTCAGACAGGTTGCCCTTTCGTCCATCTATGGGGACATCTGCCTGGAGCTCATACAGAGCAGCCTGAGCACAACTCCGCCACTTGTCAATCAACGTTTGGAGTTGTGTTAAATCATTCTAAGGAGAAAGACAGGAAAATATTAAACAATCACTTCCAATCGAGGGAATTAATCCCAGAACATTTTCTCCAAAAGAAGCTGATACCTTGCTTCTGTACATCTTAACCATATTCAGTCTTCGAAGGGTCTCTGTTTTTTCTTTAACCTCCTTTCTAAGTTGTTTAACAAACTCTTCATGTTCGGGAACATATCCAGACAACTTCTCACTCCCTGATCTCAGTTCATTTCTGTTTGCATCAAATGGAGGAATGCTGACAGTCTCCTGGGAGTCTGCTGAAACTTGTCGGCCATCCTCCTCCAAATCATCGACACAAAGGCGTTTGGCCACAGAGAAGGGCGAGACGAAGGAGCGTCGTGTTCTCTTCAGCCTCTCCCTCAGTGAGGCACTCAGCTTTGGGTGATGCTGTGGGGTGACAGCAGGAAATTAATTAAATGAGACACATAGTAGAAACAAATACTGATGAATAGTGTGAGTGTATATAAAGGCAGCATTTCATTGTAACAAACCAACCATTAATACCTATATTAACAGTCAATGATTAATACTCACCTTTTCCTCTTTGAACTCCGAGGGACTTGACTCAGCTGAATAACAAGGTGTAACATGCGCAGATTTGAATTTGGCTGCTTTAGGAGTAATCTCCATCTGTCAATTTTACAGTACTTAACTTATATAGGCTACTTTAGTTAACCGCAGATACTAAAATTAAGTGTTTGAGCAGCTACAATGGATTAGCATTAACTTCGCGAGTCAATGTATCCTTTTCTTAACACCCCGAAGAAAGGTTATCAAAATATACAGTATCATCAACAAAATATTTGAAGATATTGTTAAACAGCCCCGTTTTGCTCAGCAGTCAATCGACAAGAGTGCGAAGTTAGTTTTTGTTTTTCCGTATTTTTGCGGCTCTCAGCGTCAAACGTTAATTATTGGGCAGAATTTGGTGACGTTCAGCCGAAGAGCATTATGGGAAATGTAGTTTTTTCTAGGAGTAAAATTCCCCACAGAAGCCTATGATAATTCGTTGTTTCCACGTTGAATGTTACTTTGCCTACAATTGTCATCTGATATTCTTTTTAGTTTAATTTTCCCCTCAAACACAAAGGCTCACATATGAGATAAATGTTCCTTTTTGATTCATCACTGTTTTGGAGCTTATAGTTTTATGTTATTATCGAATGACACTTTTTGACATTCAATGTGTAGGCTACACGCTAACTGATTCCCACCAACTCATTGTATAGTTTTAGTAGTTTTCAAGATTTGCACAGTACACATTCAAGGGAGCACAAATTTTTATGGTTTAGGCCTACATCATGTGATCGGTCAGTCAGGGCCAAAATACCATGGACAACTTTTTTTTAAGTCCCATTCTGCTCCTGTTTGTAGCCTATGTCATTCAAGATTGATCCCTTGCATAATCCAATTGTTTTCCTTGAAATATGACAACTTCTCTCAAAGTACTAACAAATGCTCAATTTTGACTTAGATTTAATCTTTTGGAGTAGCCTAATCAGAGATAAAATACAAGAAAATGTTATTGTAATACTGATTACAGCTAAAATGATATTACAATGTTTCTAAATCAAAAGAGTGCAAATTTGAAGTAAAAGGGAAATCAAAAGAAAAGAAAAGAAGAAAAAACAGGGATAGATTTGATCAATTTAGTGGAAAGTAAAAGTGATTTTTTAAGGGCTTGCGGACGTGTTTTCTGTTATTGTTGGCCTTGTTACCAGGCGTGAGTCATGTTGTGAATCATCTCTTCTCATTAGCTGATTCATCTCTTTTAAAGGACTTATTTATAAATCCTTCAGTTAAAGTTTGTCTTCTCACTTAAATGTGATAGCTCTCCTTTTTTATGTGTTTGTGCCTCTGTAGCTATGAGTAGAGAAGTGTTAAGAAATAAAATGTGACGCTGCCTGGACTTGAACATCAGTATTTTGCAGTGTGATATTACACACCTCAGGCAACTGGGGATTTTTTTTTACATTTTATACGAATGAATGTTGCAAAGCTTAGTGTTGAACATAATTACTATGTGTGAGTCAGGAGGCAATTATACAGTGCATTTTTCTGCTTTGAAATTTTAAATGAAATACTTTGCCTGCTCCTCCTCAGCAATATACTTGAAGAAATTGGTATGAGCTTATAGAATCTGGAGTCTATGTGAGACATTTGATCTTTCATCAAAAACGCCTACACAATTTGGATCTCATAAATATGTCCCTATGTTGTGTTTGTTCAGATTACTTATTCCTTTTAAGATGCTCACACGGCTTAGCAGTAAGATACTATGGTCCTTTTTTTTTTTTACTTCTGATGGGGTTAGCTTCTAAAATTTTGCAATATATTGGGAGAAAAACTTTATACAAACATTTTATTGTAACAGAAGCATGCATTGCAGTAATGCCGCTTGTCTTTGTTTTTTTTTTTATCCTTATTTTCATCTACGATAAATAGGTTATTTTGATTTATACTGAATACTTGCTGTTATCACACTAGAGGCCCTCTTTAATGTGGTTCCAGAACAACTCATCTGTTAACACTTAACACAGGTTTATACGCAACATAAAGATCATTAAAGTGGAGTTCAGTATAAGGACTGTCTGCAAGACACAACATTACTTATTATAGCCTGCATCACCTGCTATGTGATGATAATGTTTTTTAGTGGCGCACATTCCTATCTAATCACAAAAACCACTTGACGTGCAGTGAACTTCAGGCTGATTCGACCACTCGGAGTCTCTTGTACCAGATATTTTCCCACAGCAGACACGTGGATATGCCATTGAAGGAAAAATACAGGTGTTATTAATGTACTCCTGGAGCTCAACTGCATGGTTTATTCTTGTTCTCTCTCCTATGAGATAGAAAAATGTTTGCTGAGGAAATGAGCTTTTAAACTGGGGCTTAAAATAAAGTGGTTTAAAAGTAACATCTTGACATTTGGCCTAATAATGGTTGTGCCAACTGGATGATTGTGGTTTCTCCAAATTATTTTTAGAATAAAGAGAACCCCTGACTGTGTCTTCTGTCATGATCAGGGAGCTGAGTAATCAAGATGACCACATGTGTATCAAAAATGATGCTCCTTTCACAAACAGTAGTCTTTTCATTTTGGAAAGCAAACTTCGCACAATGCCACACAGGTGGTTCTCTTTGTGCTGAAGCTCCTGTGCCAATGTTGCTGTATAGCTCTTGTTACTCAGGCTACAACAGACAATTTAGTTTTCCATGATTCAACTTGTTATTTTCTCAATTAGCCTGTTGTAAGATCTAATAAATGTTGGGAAAAAACAATGACAAATTGTTAGTTTTGTCAANACAAAAAACTGAAAAGTGTACAATTAATTCATGAATAGAAAAAAGAGCTAAAGGGAATCGGAAATTCTGAGGAATTTTTCAGCTGGAGAGTGACCAATAAATGATCCAGCGCCTTTTTTTCTGTCAGTCCAACAGTTCTGGTTCAATGTTATGTTAAGTGAGAACAAGATAGACTAAGAACAAGGTTTAAAAATAAATGATACGCTCACTTCAGGGCCTGTTTGCACAGCTTTGAGCCAAGTATCCACAGTGGTGCCCTCCTGCAGTGTTTCTATTCTACCAGAGAAGTTTATCAGTTTAATCTAGAAGAAAGTGTGAAATATGTGAAAAGAGGAACCATAGTTATTTCTCCCTGAATATCCAAACCCCATTTCCAGAAAAGTTTTTTTTTTTAAAGTCATTAAAAACCCTTACATGCACTTGTTTGAACAAAGATCTGTGAATAATAGATTCAGTTTTTAAGTGGAATCTGTATCCATTCTTGTTGTAAACGAACACAGCTGCTCAGCTCTGTGGTTGTTGCTGTGTAGTTTTTCCCTACGTGATGCCTCATGCATTTTCAATACAAGACAGATTTGGATCAATGGTCAGCCAAACACGCACACACACTCTGTTATTGAAGTGTTGGTCAACAAAACAAATCAAATCAAACCAAAATGTATTTATAGGACTTTTCAAAAAATGAATGCAACACAAAGTGCTTCACAAGATAAATTACAATAAAAGCAGGATACGTTTTTAAAGGTTCCATATGTAATAATTATGTATCATCTTTATTTTAAGTTATCATTAAATGGTGCTGATATGTTACAAGACATTAAAA
>JAPMNP010715522.1:0-10006 GCA_029874935.1 Atherina boyeri
TTATATAGTGCTTTTCAAGACACCCAAAGACGCTTTACATTACTGAATGCACTATTCATTCACTCACATTCGTACTGCTATGTATTTTCACTGTATGTTAAGTGTCATATCAAAATACGCGGGGAAATTTGTATATTTGTGGGGTATTTTTTGCATCACTGGGGCCATAAACAGATCTCTAGCTAGCGTGTGTGGAATGGGTTATATGAAACCCAGTGTCATGACAGCCAGTTTCAAGTTTTACAACAAGTGGGCTCCATTATCAATAATGGATAATAGAGAACTGAATAAGAAAGGGAGGTAGAGTGATGTCGGTATCTCAGCAAACATGCCCCTTTTATCAGGCGATGGGTATGCAGCTTTGTAAGCAGCAAGTTTGTCCCTGAAAATCTGCATTTGCATTTATGTGTATTGATGTGGAGGTAGAAGGGTATAAAGAGATGTGCATACAGCACACATATATTATAAAAAAAAATTTATTTGGCAAAAGGTGTCGATATCATATACATACAGTGCCAATTCAGTAAAAAAAGCTATGGTATTTTCTTCTAGCAGATGCAACAATTCTCAAGTTGTCACTCCAAGCAAATCACAACCACTTTGCCCAAAGCACATTTAGCCATTTATAGGTTTATAAAGTGGGCCAAATGAGAAGAAGCTGCAGTGACAATGAAACAGGATTGGTGTGGATAACTGGACCACATGGAAAGAGGAATGACAAAAAAAGCCAAGATCTGGCAAAGAACATGAGAAAAAAATCCAGACATTAACAGAAAACTCTCTCTGCAAGACTCACAAAGTTCACCTACAACATAAACCAAATTCCAGATCATTAAAAATTACTTTTTGAAAGTCATTCCAGTATGAGGACATCCAGAAACTGTGTTGATATTTGGTCAGGGTTTTTTTTTCCTTTTTTATTTTGGTGCGTGTATCTCCTTTGCCTGGCCTGCCTATCATGCTGTGTTACATGATGAATCCCATCTGAGCCATAATAGCCATAAAACATGAAGAACAGAGAGGCACCTGTTCATCTGGCATGTGCTTGGCAGCACTTCTAAGATGTTTGTGTGTTGTCATGAGACTATTTTGACCATGTGGCCAGTAAAGAAAGATATTGTATTGTTTCTGTATTAGCAGAAACAATACTGCTAATACAGAATCACCTCTTCCTTCACTCAAAGCTTTGCCAGTTTTGTTCTCTTAAAGGAACTAAATAAGACAACATTTTCTGATATGTTTTTTTTTTTTTTTACATTCCACACAGAGCATCAATGATTATTTTCTTTTGGTTTGAAAATAAATGTGCAAACATTAACATAGACTTTGCATGCTAGTGTGCTAGCACACTATGCTAGCGTGCATGTATTTAGCACAAAAAGTAAGGACATTTGTGTTTGGTTGATCATTTCTTTGTTTTTCATAACTTCTAGGAGATAAATCCTATACCGCTGGAAAGCCTGTTTATTTCCCTTTAAATTGGTGTCATATCTGCAAGGAAATCTGGCGATCAGGCACGTGAGAGTGTGGACCCTGCTCCTGTGATCAATTGCATGCCATGACTGATCGATCGTCTGGTCTGGAGAGAGTCCTAGTGCCATCTCCAAAGTTTAATATCAAAGTGGATGTCAGAGACAGTCCGCTAGCATCCACAGAAGACAACACCACAAGAAGACAATTTCCACACCCTGTCAAACTGTAAGCAGTCTTATATTTCTTACAAATGTAAGACCAAATAAACAGGCTTTCCAATGGTATAAGATTTTTCACAATAAGAGTATTGCTAAGATGCACTGTTACAAATAAGAAATAATCCAAGAAACACAAAATTCCTTGCTTTTTTTAAACTAAAAGAGCCCATTTGTCTTTTAGTACAGAAAAGGATAATCCATCATTTGTCCCTTGAGAGGGGAAATTTGTGCTTTATTCTGAAATAAAGAAACAACCTAACGAAACATCACACAACTTCAGTGTGTATTTCTTATCTCGCTGTCGGGGTTATTTGCACAAGGTTTCTGACAAAAACTTTCAGATTCCAAACCTTAACAGGTAAATAATTCAGGTAAAGTGGCTGTCCGGCATTTGGAGCCTCTGAGATTTGTAAGTGCTTTTCAGGAGGGGAGCACAGGTTGAAACGGAAAAAGCTACAAAGTTGGTTTTCTCATCTTCATTTTGCAGGTACGTAGGAGGAGAATCAGACGGAAAACTGTTGGCTCGAAGAGTAGACGACTAACAACGGATTGGAGGAGGAAGACAAAAAGGAACAATGGCAAAGTAGATAAAAAACCTTTTTAAATGCTGACTGACGGAAAAGATGCTGATCACACATTTAATGACAGATTTTTGTTTCCAGATAAATTATTTAAAACATATCTCTATCAACCTGTCCAGGATCCCAATCTGTTCTTAGACTGGGAAACATCTGATTACATCATGACTGCCTCTGAACTAAAGCAACAAATTAAAACCTACAAATACAATCAGCCAACTACCCATGGAGAAGTATCCTGTTTTAGACAAGCACGGTCTCTCTGCAAACTCGAAAATCATCTGTTATGGCAAAATTGGGCTTAAAATCAGCCGTTATGCCGTGTAGTGCGCTCCAGGCTGAACAGCACTGAGTGAGGCAGGGCAGGCAGAGAGGGAAAAATGGTCAGGGGGATAGAGAAAGGGATATTAAGTGACATAAAAGAGATTTCACAGAAGGAGGGAAGGGCATTCAGGGAAGAGATGGAGGAAGGGGAGGGAGATGCAACATGAAATCTGATCCTCCCCTGGAGCCTACATTTATCCAGTCCCTCTGCACCGAGCAGCTCAACAACTAACAGACAATAAAAAGGGAGCCAGAGAAAGAAAAAGCGTAATGGAAATCAAACTTCTCTTTGCAATCTGGTAAAATGTTTTCTCTTTTTTCCCTTCAATGTTGTTAGGCATTTAATAAGCGAGGCCTGTTCAAACCAGACCAATTCTGTTCTTCTTCAGTCAATAACAGACTTTTTCCCCCTGTCTCTCCCTCTGAGTGCTCCTCCTCCAAACAGCATCTTCAGAGTTTATCCTGAATCTGTTATTCTCAATAACGATTAGAAGAAGAAAAACATTTTAAAAAAACTGAATAAAAGTACACTTTTTAGGATGCATACCATGAAATAAAGAAATCTCCACTTACAATTTTTTTTAATACTTTCTTCCTGTGTCAGTGTCTAACTACTCTAACTCATCTGCTGAGGAATTACCTGTATGCCATTACCCCAAGCAAACTGATAAACTAAAGAATTTGTTCATTACAGCCTAGTGGCTCACTCCACTTGGCTTATTTTCCTCATTACGAAGAGCCAAGTGATCAACTGCATTTTTCTTCCTCAGGTTGCAATCTCACTAACTTACAACCACACACACACACATCTCTTCCTCTAATAGCCTGGGCTGCCTTTAACAACTACCATTTATTGAGAAAACCTATCTAGCGAGTGCAAACAAAGTCCAGCAGAGCCTGAGGGAGGAAAACACACACTCACAGAAAGAAAGAGAGTGAGAGTGAGGGAGTTGACAGGGGGCTCGAAGTGCAACGCTGCAGGTAGAAGGGTTGGGTGGCTGTAATGAGTTCTTTGTTTTGTTGTATGTGTGTGTCCAAGATAGGGTCAAGAGGGGAATTTGTTGTTGATGTTGCAGCTGGAAATGCTCGAGATTCATTTAAGATTGATAAAAAAAAATAAAAGTAAAAATAACCTGGATTCACTGAGTTGCAAATTTGTTGCTGGTAGCAGATTATTACATCTGTAGACAACTATTATCAAGAATGTATTTATATTGCCTTGAGGCCAAATATAAATTTCTGGCTGTTTTCTTATTAAATATTCTCTTCAAGATGGTGTATATACCTGCCACCTATATAGTAATGTACNAAAAAAAAAACGCAATTTCTTGACTGGCCACTTGGGGCAGGCTTTACATGTCTTGCTTTACTGCAGAAATAAACATTTTTGAAGCCTCATACTTCGCATGGACAGATGCATTGCATATTAGTTGCCATAATAGTTCTATGTATAGTCATTTATAATTAGACCACTGTTATTTTCTCAGTATACAAGGATGGGATATATAAACCTTCTTCGGTCTTTAGGTTTTCCATTAGTTGTTGGTGATATACGCCACTTTCAGCTTTGCATTTAGCTTTTTTTGGTTAACCTAATATGTCTGAAACCAAAACAACTTGCAAGTTCTTTAGTTTGCAGCAAATTTGCACCATGTCAAATGACTGAATACAGATCTGTAGATTTAGCACATGTATGTTTAACTATTTTTGTAAAAATGCTTTAGTTTGTCTTGTTGTTACCAGATTCTTGTTTCTCTCTGAACTGGCTTCTTTGGTTCATTTTCATGCACCTTAACTTGTATTAAGAGTTAAAGTTATGCATTATTAAAGGGACAGTCTCTTTGAGAAGCTGGTGAATGCTGTGGCCTGTGCCCACTAAATCTGTACAGTGTGGTCAGGTTCTCTGTCAAAGCTGCTGCTTGCATGTGACTTCTAGCTCCAAAAAGCCAAGATGGTGACTGCCAGATGACAAACCTGATGTATAAAAATGGAAGACCACACACATTATTAGCTGAAACCATGCTAGCTATGCCCATTTTTCATTTAGGGTACAGTCTATAGTCTATACTAAGCCAAGCTTATGTAATTAGTAGACAAAGAAACACCACTATGATTATGACAGAGCAGTGAATCTTCTCAAAGTTAAAACATCTTGCAGTGATCAACCTGTGGGTTTCAATTGTTTGGGCTCGCAGTAGAAGTTACTTCCTGTGTTTTATTCAGAGATGGGATTTTGCTCCAAGCAAAAGGAAACTAGAAACAGAATTTTACTTACACAAAGAAAAGGAAGCAGACAAACTGTGAGGAAATAAGAAAGCATCAAGGATATACACATTCAGGGTATATCAAATTATCTTCAGCTTGTTCCTATGTCATGCATTATTTAGGTTGGAAGTGCATATCATCAGATTCATTGTCGTACAGATTAATTAAACAAACAAAAAAATGTAAGCAGCGTGTCTGCAGTGACAGTTAAACAACATGAAAGTTGAAACCAATCAAATGAGGTCCAAAAACATGTCCTATATGACAGAGGAAAATGATGAAGGCTGAAGGTCTTCATCAGGGACAGAAGTTAATAAGGTCTGAAATACTTCCTCCCTTCTTTCCTTATTTCAGCTTTGCATTGGAAACAACTTTACCCCTGCGGTTTGCTTCTGGCTAAAGAAAAAAGAGGGAATCCACACTCTGGATAACAAGCTATTAAATGAGCTGGCATTTTCATCATTTATGTTTTCATATCGACCAGCATCTAAATGTGGCACTTTACAAAAAAAAAATCAACATCTACAAATCCAGCTGAAAAAAAATCAAGCAGTGGTCACTAAAAGATAATATAGACCATGAGTTTTTCTCATTATTTCTTTTTATGCATCATACATTATACTATTTTCTATCTTGTTTACTCAAAAGCATTTGGAAAAAGGACAAGATGGGAAATTCTGTGCAAACTGCACAACCTTCAACCCTCTTTAATGCTCACAATAAGCTGCAGTTAACTTTGTTAAACAATTAGACAATTAAACCGATTTTCTAAATCAACAGTCTGTTCACGCAACCACAATAGATTAGAAGATATATGTCCTTGGAGCACATGATAAATGGAGGATTGAAATATTGACAAATAGTTGGAGGAACACACAGGGAACAAAGGCTGGTATTCTCATAGACAGCCGTGGAGGCGCAGGGGACCAGACTAGACTGTCTTTACTGCACTTCAGCAAGGACGCCTGCTGCTGACAGTTGCCATTGATTGTGTCGTTTTATAAGGACTGGTCAGGTAAACCCCTCTTCGACAATTACAGAGAGAAGCATGCTTGCCAGCAGGAGGTGGGGGTAGACGTGACTTTGATCTCCTCCCTGCTTTTCCCCTTGCTTTGGTGGAAAACCCACAGAAACAAAGACAGAGAAGGTGATGCACCTCTAATTGGCTCCAAGCAAAGAAAACTGGAAGCAGCTGTTTGAATGAACCCTTACTGGAGAAGAGATAAAGAGAGCCAGAGACTTTAATGGCAAAAGGCAGGGAAGTGATGGAGCAGTAGAGCATTGGGGTGAGAGCAAATGCATGATTAAATAAAAGAAAAGCTTCATTTAACACCTGGATTATCCTCAATCTGTATTGCAGACGTAACCAAATGTTTAAAGACTAATCCCACATGATCAAAAAATAACATAAAAACATTACTGTATAGCTGTCAAACAAGCACACATGCCAAAGTGGGTTTGGGAGTGATGATAATCCTAAAAGTAATTTTGTATATAGGACATGATGCATTAGTGCGGCAATGAGTGTGGTGTGGCGTTTCATAGTTTATAGTAATCAGATTATTAAAGGGGGTTTTGTCGCTCCTTAATCTCAATTACATGCATGTACACAAAATGTGTGTAACAAGGCCACAGGCTTAGGCCATTCAGTCAATGTGTTACCTGGGGGGCAGAAGCAAGCTGGCACAATGGCCATCTCTTTAGCAGCAGCATCCACTTACATTGCACTAAAAGTTGTCAAAGTACTGTGTCGTACCCCTGTCAGGTTAAGACACTATCATGACTTTACAGTTCACCCCACCAGAAAGCCTGACAAGCAGAAATCTGGATACTAACATGGAAAAAAAAACTTGCTTTCCTTCTTTAATCTAAGCCATTCCCACACTTTAACCTGTGATTGGCCAGTCTCCTACCGTGAGTTACATTCTCTAGCACTTGAGAACAAAGCTTGGGGAATGTTCAGAAGTCTAGTTTCCTCCCAGACCACTTAAAAAAATAAGGTTATTTTGGAATTTTTTCCAATATTTTGCTGAGTATTTCAATATGAAATATAGGTTGAAAATTCATGTCTTACAAATCTCAAGACCACAGTTCACAGGCTTTAATTGAAACACTCAAAAGATTCACGTAAGCACAGTAAATGTGGACATTTAAATGGAGAAATCAGCTCCACATAACTAATCACTGCGGGAGTCATTAAGACATTCACCTTTATATAATGCCATATTGCTCTTTATTTTCCACCAGAAACCACAGAGCTGGTCTCTCTTTCCACCCCTCCCTTCCCCCTACTGTAAATTGCTCTCTTAAAGAAGTGGCTAAGATTAAAAACCCATGCATTTAACCTATGATCTGTAGAAAACCAGAACACACACCACCATGAATTTATACTACAAAGCCAAACGCTTGTGGCTAGCAGGAGTACAATCTAACCAGGGCAGCCAATCAAGATGTTGAGGTTTGTGAATGAAGCAACACAGGCCATGTTGGAGAGCCAAGATGGCTGCTGTTCAAAAAGGGCTGTTATAAATGGGGAGAAAGAAGTCACCTAAATTCATGTAAGGGATTTTCCAACTTTTTTCCCCCTTTTTTTACAAGCCTAGTCAGTCACCAAAGGAAAGATTGCGGCTGCATGTTTGGCAAAGGAAATACACAAACACACACCAAAAATGAGTAGAAATAAACAGAAACAGGGAAAAGAATGGCTATGAGCGAATATTTATGTGTATTTGCATTTACATGTTCTGTCCTGTTCTAATTATCCTAATCTGTAGCCCTTCACTTTCAGGCTAGGTTAAATGTCCAAAACTCTCCCCAGGCATCTATAGCAGCAAGAATGTACAGCCGACTCACACTCTCAAAACTTTTTATCGACGAGCATTTAACACTGGCTGCTCCAGCCCTACAAACAAAGCCGGCCAGTTTGACTCTCAATGGGGGAGCTGCTGGAACTGCTTCCCCCTGATGTCCGCTGCCAGCTCAAAAACACTAGACCAGCCTCGGTGCCAGGCTGGATTTCTTCTGACTAAACATATAACTCAACACACAATATGAGCAAAAACATCCAATCATCTGATCAAATACAACAATATATATTGTAATATCATTCATCATCAATACAGATAAAGAAGTCATTTTTATGAGTCACAGTTGATGCAAGTAAAAAGGCACAAAAAGACAGTTATGAGCCTGTATAATTGGTCTGAGCAGGTCACACCAGCCCCATCAAAAGCTGAGTTTAGCACCAGCTGGCAAGAAAGCCAGATCCGCTTTCCCCCTTCCAACTCCACCTCTTTATCCGTCTCCTCCCATCTTCCTTTTCTGTCCTTCCACCACTCAGGGCCTGACTTTGAGCCGGTAGCTACTGTGTGCCGGCTTTCCCTGCCAAGTTCACTCAACTGCAAACACTGAACAAGCCTTGTTAAAAGCAATAGTCACTCCCCAGCCTGTGTGAAAAGGGGTCATTGTGCCACACCAGACTACTGTAAAGCATTCCGTTTCGTCTTCTTCCTCCTCCCTGTCCTCATACACATGTGGAAATGTCGAATCACATGATGCAGAGTACAGACTTGCAGATACACAAAAAAAAACACATGTAGCTCCATCCTCATTGGCAGCACCCTTGTACAGCTTTACCCAGCTATTGCAGAAAAAGAAAAAAAGGGAAAAACCAGGAGAAAGTCAAACATGTGCATGCACAAGCAACATGATCAACTGCCATGAAGAAAGACAGAGTGTTTCTTATGATGTTGAATGGCAAATTAAATTAGAGAAAATACTCAGAATGACACTGATGGCGTAATCAGATTTAATCTGAGGGGCCCTCAGGGATGCCAAGCCCTTTTCTCAGCAACTGTTTTTTTTTTGTCTTTTTTAGCACATGCTTCAATAAAGCATGCACACACTCAATCCCAATAAGATTTGATACGATTATCTGCAGGCCAAAAGACATGTGGGTGAAAATTAGGCTAAAAATAGTTACAAAAGGAAAGTCCGGGTAAACCTCGACATTTTTCTTTATTACAACGTCCTTTACCAGATAGTGGAAGTGAATTTTGTTAATGCTTACAAGGGGAAAAAAATCTTCCATATTTTCTTGCAGCTGCTATCTCATTTTAGATTAGCATAGCTAAATATGGCTGTGCCACTAATAAAAATGCTAGCTAATAAAAATAAATTACAGTCCCAGCTTTATATGATAGTTGTTAGGATAAGTGATTTATTTTTATTTTTTTATAATTTCTATCCCACGTTTTTTTTCCCCATTTTATCACCCAGTGCTCCTACCTATGTACAGTCCTGAGCATTGCTCTCCGTCTTCCAACCCCGGGACGGCTGGACTGAGCTCAAGCCTCCTTGAGGAGTGAGCAGGCCCTTCTTTTCACCCAATGGGGCAGGGATTCCCTGGCTGGACGTAGCGCGTGGAAGGATCACGTTATTCCAGCCAGATCCTCCACACCCCATTGGGCGCCCCGGCCGGCCAGGGGGAGACAGTGTACAGCCAAGGACTGGTACATGTTTTTGTGAGAGTAGCTCACATTAGCTACCCAAGGGAACACGGGGAGAACATGCAAACTCCACACAGAGAGACCCTTTCGCAAACCCCACCCAGGGTATGGGTGCCGATGATAGGGAGGAACAAACAAACCTTCAGCACCCACAGCGTCCCCGGCGGGAATTGAACCCAGGACCTTCTAGCTGTGAGGTGACCTGCGCTACCAGCTGTGCAACACTTTAAAAGTAACACTTTAAAAGACCAATAAAAGACGACAGTACATGTGTACATGAAGCAGTTACCTGTAGTGTAGTCATCTCTGAACGAGAGACCACTGGATCCACTAGCCGATGAAAACGTGTTTATGTCTTGAAAGATTTTAGTCACTAATGGCCACAGTCCATACAGAAACTGTGTTTTCTAAAGTAATTTCTATGCCCATCTTTATCACTAGATGTCAGTAATCCTTACACTCTACCTTTAAAATGAGTGGAAAACATCCTTACTAACCCCTTATTAGCCAAATCTGTAACTGTAGTGTAATTTGAGATATGTGATGTTATGTTATACGTGTCGTATGCTGTGGTATAACGTATACATGTGGGAGAGATTCAACTCTCAGCTGCATTATCTGAATGTTTTTAAGTCCAATG
>JAPMNP010715523.1:8322-24160 GCA_029874935.1 Atherina boyeri
GTGTGTTTTGATGCCGTGGAAGTTTTCTATGTGGCTCCATTTAGAGTAGGGTTTTCCTAAATTTACTGTAGTTTCTGCTCTTCTCCGGTCTCTCCTCTTCTGAGACTGATAACGATATCTTCGGGGCTCTGAAGCAGCTGCTTGACTTGCCGACTGCAAGATTTTCTTCAGTCCCAGCCTCGCTGTGCCGAACATATTCTTGGAACATAGAGACCGTATTTGGCAAACCAAAACGGCGGCCGCTATTGGCTGGTAGATGTAAACATATCGGCATTGTCGAGCCTGTTAGAATTAGTATTTTATTTTATTTTAATTCAAATGTAATTTTTCAAGAGAATGCTGTATTTTCATTCTGCACCCCTCTAAACGCCCCGTGGATGTATTATTTTCAAAAAAAAAAATTGGATTTTTATTAAATTGTTCCATATTCAACCTTTTAAGGTTAACCTCACAGCAGTGTAACTTGACAGTATTTGGATCTCTTGCAGGTGTTTTTGTAGTTGGCTGTGGTTGCAGTGACTGATGGCTATGGTTATCTCTGTCTTTGCATGTTTCAGACTCAGACAAGGATGATGGCGAGCCAGGAAATGGGATCACCCAGTGGAGATTACACGAGCAGCTCTTCCCTTGTCCTGTCTGTGGCAAGGTGTTCGGTAGACAGCAGACACTTTCTAGACATCTATCTCTACACACAGGTAAATATCCACACACCACTGCTTTAAATGAGCATCGTCCACTTGCATGCCTTGGTTAATGTGTAGACGCTGGTTGTTGTTTGTGTTTGTGCTGCCCACAGGAAGTAAATAAGGTTGACCAGACTAGATTACCCTTGCTTTAAAGAGATTACTACCATGATTAGTCCCACTGGGAAAACTGCCCAACTAATTACCCCGCTAGAAGGATGCTTCACACACACGCTTGTAAGTCCGATGCCGCTACGATTGGTTCGGTCTTTCACTTTCTCTCTTATGCTCACAGACATGGGAGACTTCCTCACTCCCTTGTGATCTGATTACACTGCGTTTTCAAACTTGGCCTCTCTTCACTCCCCATTGATCCATTCAACCCCATCACTGTCTTCCACTATCCCACTTTCAGTCCTTGTTAGTTAAAAAATATGACACTTATTCTGCCTGCAAGATTTTATTTAAAGCAAATTAACTTTGGAGAGATATGAATGCAGCCTTCTTGGGATACCAGACCAAATCACTGAGCACACAAATGGAGACTTGTGTACAAAATGCCCCCACACAATTGGACATGCTCTCACATTTTGCGTGCACACACTACAAGACACACACACACACACCATCTGAGAGTGTTGGCTGTGAACAGCTTGGCCACACCACAGAGAGCAGAAGCAGGGGCATATGTCAGTGTGATGGTCTTTTTGGTTTCCCCGGCGACATAAAGGTTGCCTGGCTTCATGTCCTTGGGGCAAATGGTGTGTGTGTTAGCGTGTGTGTTTGAGGAGGGGGCTAGAGGGATTAGATGTGTTGCTATGTTAATTTGTTTTTGGATGAAAAGGAAATGAGCTGTAGTGCTTATAAATGAGGAATTATGTTACCATGTTCATGTTTTCACAATCTAGTGGCATCTACAGAAATATCTTTGTGCTTCCCAGAAAAGTGGATTTTGTGTCAGACATCCCAAAGGGTTTTTCTTTTTTTCTTTTTTTTTTTTTACATTTGTTTTTTCGTCTTCCTTTTCTGAGGATCTGATTTACAGTTTGGGTCAAATGAGGGCGAGGTGGGTTTGGACATTATATAATAAGGTTTAAACCTGTTTTTAAGGCTTGGAGGCTGAGCACAAACTAACAGAACATCACCTGAGGTAACGTTTACAGTGACCAGGGTCTCGTGTCTGTGTGTGTCGTGTTGCAGAGGAGAGGAAATACAAGTGTCACCTGTGTCCTTACGCAGCCAAGTGCAGGGCTAACCTCAATCAGCACCTGACCATCCACTCTGTCAAGCTGGTCAACACAGACGCTGAGCAGATCGTCAGCGCAGTTACAGCCGACTCTACTGAGCGCAAGAACTGCCCTTACTACTACAGGTAGTGATTACAAACAGGGCACAGCCACCTACACCTACTCAACATGTCACAAGACAATATTTTTTTTATTTTTTTTCTCTTTATTATTTATTGATACATATCTGGCGCCTGATTCCATATTCAAAACCAGGCACATTTCTTGAGTTATTTTCTCTCTCTGTTTTGTGATTCACTAATATGTCCTCAAAGGAATAGTTTAACAGTTTTCTAAACATTGATGGTGACCTTGCTAAAAGTGCAGATGAGAGATAAGATATATGCCACTTTCTAATCTGTTCTTTGATCTTGAAGCAACAGGAAGTTAGCATAAAAAGTGAAAGCTGAGGCAGAGATGGAGTTTTCTGAGGAATCTAAATCCCACTAATTAACACTGTCTCATTTGCTAAATACATAAAACACCAAAAAAGGAGATATGCTTGTGATTTCCCTGTGAGGATGTATCTTAGACTTCATGATTTCTCGTCTTTGTGTAGACAATCTCTCAATGAGAAGACGCTGAATTTTAGATCTGTCAGCACAGCAGTCAAGATTTTAAACTTTTGACTGAACCTGATTGTCTCCTTCTGCCTCCAGTTTTTATGTAAAGCCCAGTGAATCCAGTACTTGTAGTTTCACAACTTTAACTCAGACTGCTTTTCACTCTTATCTCTGTTAGGAGGCAATTTTTTAGGAGGCGTTTTTTCCAAAATATTTTGTCTTACACTAAAAATCCAGTTAACATGATCATTTCAGAATCAAGAAAGATGGCCATTTCCAATGATCTTAATCATATATAAAGGAACGTACAAAAACTGTGTTATATGCCAGTTTGTGCAGGCATAACACCAAAGCTGACTGTCTCCCTCCTCTCATACGCACCATCTTCCTTCCTTTTCCTCTCTGTTCTCCGTCCAGCTGCCATGTGTGTGGTTTCCAGACGGAGCTGAATGCCCAGTTTGTCAGCCACATGTCGCTTCATGTGGACAAGGAGCAGTGGATGTTCTCACTGTGCTGCAGCGTCTGTGACTACGTCTGCATGGAGGAGAATGACATGAAGAGCCACTTCAGTACCGGACATGCAGGTACTGGTTGCTTGTTTTTGGTAAAAATAAAAAAAATAAAACGTCAACGTGGCCACCATCTTTAAATGCTCCAGTTTGTATATATTTTTTGTTCATTTGTTTGTAGTGCAAAACCTATTAAAAAAAATGGAAAAAAATACTGTAGTTATTGCATAAATCTGAGAAAGTAACAGGAGGACAGTTTTAAACATTGTAAAAATGTCTTAATTCATTGTTTCCTTTTATACTCACAATCAGTTAATCGTCTAGTAAATACAGCACTTGTGTAACATTTTCATTTCCTTTGTTCCTGAAGCTGAATGGCCAAAAAGTGCACGATTCAACTTTTCGAGAAATGATTTATGGAGTTGTTTTGAAAATTACTAGCACATGTAAGAGTGGGTGGTAGCATGCACGTTGTGGTTCTTGTCTGTGACTCAGAATAGAAATGCAGTGCAGTGTTTGGACAGTAACACATTTTGTGTTGTTTTCATTTTGTACTTAAACACACAGGGTTTATATTAAACATTTGGTGAGGTTAAAAAGCTGACTTGCAGCTTTAAGGATTTTAAGGATCGTAGACATTTTTGTATCTGAGCAGTTTCGTGTAGCAGCAGCCATTATGGAGCTACATTTCCTCCTCTGCTTTTGTAAATACTATTTGATTACTTAAACAATTTCATCTGCTTTTCACAAAGAACTCTTGATCTTTTTGGTAAATGTTGAATTTTTTTTAAGCAAAAATAATCAGTGTCATTACTGATGACACTGGTTTTGTGTTCGAGATTGCACAGCTTTGAGACCTCTAGAGTACAGGTTGACATATAAAACATTAAAAAAAGCATCACTTTTGAGAAGGATTTTCAGTATATTGCTTAGATCATGTCATTTATACAAGACAATCATTGCCTGTTAAGTTGCTGTTGATCAGATAAATGGTTTCAAATTTCAGAGGCATCAACATAATATGTAATGTCATTATTTAAATATTTATAGTTTGTTTTTTTAGTTATTCTGACTCTAAAACAGTCTGAGATCAGTGCAGAAAGATGAGCAGCTGAGCTGGATTTCACAAACAAGCCTCCTCCAATCGACCATCTTTAGACTTTTTGAGCTGCTGGTCTGAAACTCTGCTGGTCGATATGAGTGTTTTTGTCTAAAACAGCTTTGTCCAGTTTATTGTTGACGTTTTGCTCTCCCACTAAACCTAACACATATTAGTTTTTACCTCTCGGGTGTGTGGGTGGGTTTGTCCGGCCCAGACAGCGAAGGGTCTCTCATAGGCCACGGTGGCCTTGTTTATCTGAGAAGGTTGGGCCTTATCGTGCCTGAGGGGGAAAAAATCAATAGCCCTTGGGTCCTTTAGAGACGAGCTGGGTTTACGATGCCACTGTGGCCATCTTTTAAGTCTCTCAGCTTGGCGTTGAATTTATCCCCGTCTCACACAAGATGGACACCACCACCAAACGTACAAATGCAAAGGAGTCTGGCTTTGAGTCACCTTAAACTTTACAAACACACATCCTGCCTTCAGTGTTAAGGTTTTAATTGTCTGTCAGGCTCCAGTCCTGTTCAGTGAGGCAGCAAAGCTGCATACAGAAAGATAGTTCCAGTTCTGTTTATGATGGGGGCCTGACAGACTATGAAAGACGACCAACGGTGCCCCATAGGACACACCCAGGCAAATGATGGCAGAGTTCAGTAGGTGTCCTAGTTTAAGGCTGACCCACTGTGAAACCCAAACTCCACGCTTAGAGTTAGGGATAGTTCTAAGAAAAGGCAGGAAGATGATAAACACTGCAGCAAAGGAGCAGGAAGGTTTGTGCAAAGAGCATGCTGTCAGCAGCCCTGGTATATTTGATTTAGATTGAAAGTAGTTATTCATCTTCCATTACAGAATGGTTTCTCTGTGTTAGAACGTGTATGTGTACGTCCCTGTATGGTTTTAAATTGTTTGTGTGTGCCTCTATTGAAAAGATAGTTCAACCATTTCAGGAGTCATGGAGGGTTTTCTCCCTCTGTTCACTCCCTCCTGAGTGAATGCTCTTTGTTGAGCTGTGCCCTGAGATGCTCCCGCCATTTTAGCTCCTTCGGCCATGACCTGTGCTCCTCAGCGCTCCCTCATGCCCCCTCCCCTCCTAATTCCCTCTCTCTTCTTAGTGAATTGTGGACTTGGAGAAGGGAATCAATAAAAACACAGTGCATCTTGATTGGACTGGCAGCAGGGCTTCAGCCAAGGCTGCTTTCTTTTCATTTCATTTATATTTTTATTCTGCTCGTGTTTGTCGTCGTGTGTATGAATGTACATACATTGGGGGGTGTCAGAAACAGATTTTATGCATGATGCACAGGCCACAGTTTGTACAGAAGTTTCCCCCTCCAGGATTTTCTTTAGAATCAGTGCTGGTACAAAGTCTACCTTTTTGCAACCTTTTTTATCATATTTATGATATTTCTTTTGCTTTCTACCATCTACCCTTATGTGTTCAGGTCTGAATTCAAGAAGTCCCCTCAGTGAGACCAAGAGCACCTCATCGTCCCTCTCAGCCCTCAGTGATTCGCTCAACAGCTCTGAGGGCGGAGACCTCACCCACGGTAACGAAGAACTCAAGAGCCTGCTCGCCCCGCCCTCCTCCGCAGGCAGCCAGGCCAGCTCCGGAAGTCACTCAGGATCAGGAACTGAGGACAAGCCAGACAAAGGCAAGGAACCACTGGCAACCAGATAGATTTCCTATTTCTCTTTTTTTTTTTAGGATTTTTGGGCTCTAGTGCCCTTTAGGACAGTTGCTTTGACAGGAAAGGGATCAGAGAGCAGGGAATGACGCTGGGAGGTGAACCTGGACCGGCTGCAAGCGAGGAACTGCAGCCTCCGTACATGGGGCGGGTGCCCAACCCACTGCGCCACGCACCATCCCAGATTTCATTATTTTAAAGTCCATAAAACTTTGGCTTTGAGTCTTGAATATTTTTACAGTCTCTTATATTTTATGATTACATAAGCCATAGTCAAAGTTTGAAACATTTTAATGTATTGTTTATTGATTTTACATTTAGAACCCATCTAATCTACATAATAATGCCAATGTGGAGGAGTTTTGGTCAGCTTTGAATAGCAAGGAATTTCTCAGTGAAGATTTTTAGAGTACTTCAAACCTTTTTTAAAGCAGTCCCATCTTCTAAAGGCCAATTAGGAAAGCATAGAGAAAAAGAAATGAACAGATCTGTCATTGAGATAAGCAACTTTGGCAGAAAATTCAGTGTTCACATCATTCCCCACAGTAAGCATCTGATTGAGAACACACTTTTGTCTAAACTATAATTACCTTTTCCTTTGGAGCACTTTAAAGATCAAACACTTTAACTGAGAATGTGTTTGCTGGCTACAAAGATTAGGCATCACCACCTAAATGATTTCTTCCAGACAGCTGTATAACTTGTTTTCAGTAGTGACAGCATTGTGTTAACTACATTGATTTACTTGTGTTTGCATTTGGCCTAATCTCAATCATACTTGTTCTATAAAGTAACTTCATGTGGCACTCACACATTAAGATGAGACTACTAGTCACTGGAGTACTTTTTAGCCTAGTTTTCTGTTTCTTTTGTATCAGACACGTAATCTGTCAGACATACAGAACATGTGACAGATTATGTGTTTGATACAAAAGCAATGGAAAATCATTTTAAAACATAAGCACTGTGGGGGTTTTTTCAGGCTCTGGAGGGATTGTCTGAAGTTTGAGAAAATTAACCTTGATGATGTTATTGGGATTATCAGTGCTGAGTTTGGAGACTCCAAATGTCTAAAAGTATTTGTTAGAAAGTGGAGAGAGAATTAGTTGGCAGTGTAGCTATTTATCAATCAGGGGAACCTTAAAATATCAGGATTTATTGTGGGATTTACAGGATCCTGTTTCATTAGAGCTTGATCCCTGTTATGGACTCAGTTCAGGACATCTCAGCTCCTGCTCTGTTTAACTGGGAGCAGGTGGGCTACTCCTTCTAAGATTCCAGTCCAGCCGAGTCTTAAAAAATTTAAGAACCCATCCAGAAAGCGATGAGCCTAGTCCTAACTCATGCTCTCTCCTTTCCACTCTATCCAGGTTTCGAGTGTGTCTTCTGCAACTTTGTATGCAAGACACGCAGCATGTATGAACGGCACCTCCAGATCCACCTCATCACGCGAATGTTTGAGTGTGACGTATGCCACAAGTTTCTCAAGACACCAGAGCAGCTGCTGGAGCACAAGAAGTGTCACACCGTCCCCTCTGGAGGGCTCAAGTAAGGAAAGCAAGTACAGACAGAGGTTCCTAAATACACCNTTCCAATTCACTGCACATATTCATAGAACTGCATCAGGGGTGTGCTAGCTGGATTATGTCAATTGTACTTCATTTTGACATATTGAACTAAAGCTTACACCTAAAAACATGTTTTAAGAGCATGTCATAATTTCAAACAGTGATGATGACACAGCAAGCAAGATTCAGCCATCTCACAAATGTTTCACTTATTTTACATGCACTAGTTAACTTTCTGTACGGAAGTTGGATGTGGAATAGCTTACATATAAAGAATGTTGCATAATGTACATACATTAAACCTGCTGACTACAACTACTGTCATTATTTTTAACTAGAACTGAACTTGAATGCAGCATTCCCTGCAGAGAAAGATTGCGGCCAGATTGAATGTCTAACTCTCTTCGCTACTGTCCTCTTCTCTACCTTTTTTTTTTTGTTATAAACACAACTGATCACAAAGGAATAAGAACAGATCGTAACAGACACACAGATGACACCTGTAAACTTTAAATCGTTGGACAGAAAAACACAGATGCGAGGTCAATTTGAAGATTATTTTAGCCATGTGGCTTTAATTGGTTAACCTCAATTTTATATTCATTATCTACTGCCAGCAAATTAAATGATACAAGCTGTAGTTTTGCTGCTCGACAGCTTCTCTTGGCAAGTATAACTTATTAGGCAGTGGTCTTTCGGTCTGCAGTGGCTGTTCTGAACAGAAGGGAGAGTGAAAAGGAGATGGAAACGGGCTTCCCCTCGGGGTCTGTTGTTCCTCTGCCCACAGCTAAAATGCATGCCAAAGAAAAATATCAGAGGGAATCTGCCATCCAAAAAGCTACTTTTTTTTTCTTTTTCTAAATACAGACACTTATAATAGTGTACTATTCAGTTGATTATATAAAATCTGTTGGCACACCCCTGAAAGACAATCAAACAAGTGAATACACTTTGTAAACACTAACATCTGATCACTCACTCCTGACAAATAGCAAAACAGTCCATTTAAATACACATTTCTTAAAACTATTACTTTGTTTTCTCCTCAAAATTGATACACACACACATACACACATACACACACAATGTTCAATCCTTTTCATATACAAATTCATATTGAATATATGTTTCATTTTAATATATTCTGATATGGCAGCCTTATATTGCAAATATCAGTCTCGTTCTGAACATGCCTCCCTCTCCATCTCCATACTCCAGTCCCAAAGGAGCCTTTTTTTGTACTGTGACACATTTTTGTACCATTTCAGGCTTTTTGAGCCAACACAGACTCCATCTACTGACCTCTATGCACCACACACTACAGTTAGTTTTACAAATTTACTGAAACACACCTTTAGAAATGTTTTTAAAAGTTTCTACGCATGGGAACATGTGTGGGATATGTTAGAAAAGTCAGCGGTAAAACTGAAGAGATTTTGTGACGATTCACTCCAAGCAACACGTCATGTTTTTTGTTTTTACACGTTTGCATAATCCAGTCGTTGCATGTGCAGATCCATTAAATGCCATTGAGTATCGCCTCATCACGTCATGAAAAAATCTTTTTTACATATTTTTTTCTGTGTAGCTATCAGCTATGAGTGGAGTTAGCATGTTCTTAACATGTCTAAGTGTCTGGGAGTGGTAGCATTTTCGCAGAATGACAGCATGAAGCTGCTAACAAAGTAACTCTGACTTCTGTCATATAAAAAAACCTGCAGATTATGTTTACACAAGAAGCTCATAGCTCACACATCTCTGTAGTGTGAGAGAATATATGTATATAAGGAGTTTTTTTTTAAATGTTTCTTCTGTCTGGTGTTAATGTTTCTGAAGGCAGATGGAAATCTCAAAGCTTACATTTAAAAGAGAACGAGTCAAGTAGTGGATATTGTAGATTTGTTTTAATCTGTGGAGGACGTACAGGAGATATGAGCTCTTTTGAGGTCATATGTTAAATTGTAGCAGGTTTACTCTAGGGCTGGGCATTATACCCAATGTTTAACTAATAATGTTATGTTTTCAAACAAGATATACAATCAGACATTAACCTTTATACTGATATGTTGTTTATACCCTGTAAAGCCTTGCTAGTATGTATTTTTCTTTTTTCACGTGCCCGCGTTAACTAACACTCTCACAGTAATTTGACATGTGACAGCAGCCAGAATCACAACACAGACTTTATCTAAAGATGATGATTTTGTCAAAGGATGTATTTTATATAAAAAAAAGATTGTTGGTTAATGTAAGCTATTAATAGGTGTTATTTCAGCCTCTATTTCTGACTCATTACACTCTCTACTAGAAGTAGGTAGCAGGGGAGAAGTAAAACAGGTTGGTAGCAGGTAAAAAGCATTATAATAATAGCAATAATGATAATAAATGTTCCTAAAAATACCAATATTTACTATGCATTGCCATTCTATCTTAAAAAATACCAAGCTATTTTCCTGTTCCCTATATTGCCCAGCTCTAGTTTACAAATACTTTAATTTACCTTCTTTATCTTTATTTGTCAAAAGCAGGTAGAACTATAAAAGGTGTAGACAGATGTGTACATCTGTGTGTGTTCACTGTGTGTAGGAGTGTGTAGTGAGGGAGAGAGGGCCTTGTCCATTTTGAGGTTTTTCTGAGGTGATTCTGTTCTGCAGGGTTTGTGAAGCGCTTTGGGGCCCAGAGCAGATGAAAGGTGCTATTTAAATGTAAGTGCCACTCATTCCTTCATTTCCCTTCATATCCTACTGCTCCAAACTTTACTCCAGCCTGTCACCCTCCCTGACACACACAAACCTAATCACCTCAATTTCTCCACCATTAAACTGCCACACATACCACCATGAGCACACACGACTGTACATGATACACCGTTTTTCCTTTATCTGTCCTCCTCTTCATCATTCTGTGTAAATGAATGTCAAGCTGTGTTACATGGTTGTGAACGTACTTTCCTTTCAACTGTCTTCTGTTTTTGTGTGTTGTGTCCTCCCTCCTTCTTCCCCTTGTGTTGCATTAACCAGGTGCCCTTTTTGCATCTACTCCACCAATCGTCCAGCGGCCATGGAGTGCCACCTGAAGACGCACTGTAAGATGGAGTACCGCTGCCGCATCTGCCAGGGACTGTGGCCCGACCAGGCCTCGCTGGAGGCCCACATGCGGGGGCACCGCCTGGGCAACCACTACAAGTGTGAGCAGTGTGGCTACCTGTCCAAAACGGCCAACAAGCTGATCGAGCACGTGCGTGTGCACACAGGCGAGCGGCCCTTCCACTGTGACCGCTGTTCTTATAGCTGCAAGCGCAAGGACAACCTCAACCTGCACAAGAAGCTGAAGCACGCGCCGCGCCAGACTTTCGGTTGCCAAGAGTGCCCTTTCACCACCACACACCCCTTTGTCTTCAGCCGCCACCTCAAGAAACACCAGAGTGGAGGAACAGGGGGCCTGGATGGAGGCTTAGAAGGAGGAGAAGAGGAGGAGGAAGATGACGAGGAGGCAGGAGGGGAGGAGCAGCTACTGAAAGGACCATCTCCGGGGCGTTCTTCATTGCAGAAGAGTCAGGAGAGCTTCCTGTTCAGCGGAGGCTGTAGCAGTGGAGGGAGCGGGAGTAACAGCCCCCTCATGAGTCTTACAGCATCTCAGGCGCTCCAGTCCGTCGCCCTGTCGCTCACACTGGGCAAGTCCCACCAGCTTGACCCCACCAGCCCTCTGAACAACGCCGTTGGCACCAACGGCACCAACACAACCAGACACTGCAACAGTGGCAGCCCCTCCCTCTTCCCGCCCTCCTCCCGCCACATGTTCGAGCAGTACAGGAACTGCGACCGGGCCCACCTGATCCCCCTCACCACCATGTACACCCACAACAGTCGCTTCACATTCCACTCACACCTCCACTCCAGATGGCGGCCAGCCACGTCTCCTCTCCTCTTCTTCTCCAACTCTGCATCCCCCTATTTCTCACCCTCCTCACCCTCCTCACCTTCCTCCCACAAACACTCCTTCCTGGCCTACCTTGGACTGATGGAGAGGGCCAAAACTGTCTGACCTCGCCCATCTCTTTTCCTCCACCTCCCCATCTCCCGCTCTTTCCATTCACTCCTCGGACGGTGGTGTAAATGACACTTGACCACTGCAGTGGGAGCAACGTCTTTTCCAATCAGACCAGCAAAATAAGCTGGACCAGACAAACATATTAAAAGGAAAAAGAAAAAAAAACATTTATAAAAGAAAAACGCTGTACATGCTAAAATGCATTTATATCAAAAAGCTGCTTTTCTTATCAGTTCTATAAATTGAATTATTACTACTTCAAGTACTACACACTATTACCTTCTTTTTGGTTTTTAAGCATCCGAATGACCTGGACCCAGTCGCTTATCTGATGAAACTAACGTATCTCAGTTTTATAGATATTTTCTTTAGTCGTTTGACAAGATAAAAAGTTGAAAAAAGACAAAACAAACCTTGCAAGTGCTATATTTTAGTGCATTTTTGTCCCTTGCTATTATGCATTGAAATAGCATGCCTGTTCCTGTGTTTCAGCTAGCTTTGACGTCATTAGGAAGCTGAATTCGAGATATCCTGAAGTGTTATCGGTGCAATGTGGACAGAACCAATGAAACGGAATGCTTTTCATTGAAAAAAAAGCACGTTTCCAAAGCAACGCCTCAGACCACGCACTTACTTATCAATCTTGTACATAGTTTTGTAGCCCCTTCTCGCGCCCCCCATCTTTTTTTGTTATGTTTTGTTCTTTCCTTTTTCTTTTTTTTATTTGTAAAATGGTGAAAACATGTTCTGCATTTCTGCTGACTGATTTCACTTCTGTCTCAGAATCCACGTTAATTTCATGGGTTATTAGATCATTCTGATAGTTTTTTTTTTTTTTTTTGTTTTTTTTTTTACAAACTCAGAAAATAAGCTGTGATAATGTAAATATTTCAATCTGACCTATCATGTGAGATGTAAGATCATTTAAATATAAATGCAAAATGTTACTACCAATGATACATTTGCACTCACAAGTAGTCCAGTGTTCTTGAGCAGGGGTCCCCAATAAAAACAAAACAGGAGGACAGAACTGCAACAGTACTGTCCTTCCCACCAACCACATAAAGAGGAGGGATAAGAATATTTAGCTAATTAGCATATCAACAGATATTGAAATTTTATTTCGCCCACCATAACTATTTGTGTGTCATAACATTTAAGTAATGTTTAATTATACACGCATATACAATTTTTTTTCCTTTGCATGCGTAAAAACAATGCAGCTCACCAATATACCTAAATCACTGGAAGTTCTGACCAAGTTTCCATGCAAGTATCCTGTCCTATTGAGGCAGAAGGAGAGACTTGGGATTTGTACATTTCAGTTTTTTTAATTTTTTTTCCCCCCTCACTTGCAGCATGGTAACAAATGCTTAGTGCCCCAGGGGTCGGGGCCCCTGCTACAGAGAACCAATGTGAGACTACGCTAAAACATTTATTCATTATTTCTGAGACCACGTTGACATCAGCACAACATTATATGCAGAACTATGTATCATGCACTCATACTTAGAAGAGATATATGAGATAACTGTTTTGTGGAGGTGACCTGCTCTGGGTAGGCAAGCTACCCACAGCCAAGGTCACCACAGGCCGATTCAATGGTGCTTTTTGGAGCTTTTTGTAATTTTTGTGTACAAAAAAGAAAAAAAAATCTGTTCCAAAATGACTTGAATGAATGTATTTTTGTTTATGTACATGAAAAAAGATGCGATACAGAAGTGTGAACAGGGACGTCTTCTGTGCTGTTAAAGACAGGAAAGTTTGTGTGTTGGTGGCCTTTCTGTGTCTTTTTGTTTTTGTCTTTTCTCTTTTACTTTTTCTTTTTTTTTTTTTTTACTGAGCCTTTTACATCATATTAAACATTTTCTACTAACATTCATAGAACCCATTGTGAGAAAATGCTCCTGTAGGTGCAATGAGCAAAGCAATGCGATGTACAGCATCGTGTTCAATGGCACTGGCTTTTGCTAGACTGGCAGACATGGTACTGCTTTTTGATCCCCCTTTCACAATTCTTTCTGTTGAGTTTTTCAGTTCTAATTGCACTTACTGTAGTTACTTTTCAAGCCAAAAGCACTTAAACCTTTTTTATTTTCCCCCAAAAGAATATTTTTTTGTTCATTTTTAAGTGCAAACTTAGATCCACCAAGTTACCATAATGTGAAGTAGGTATTTGTTGCTGGAAGTGGCTCAATCAACACCCCACAGTTTCTGATCATTTCTGGTGGTGCGAAAGGGTCTGCCTCTGTGAAATCGGACAAAGTAATTGGACACAAATTGCATGAATTAGACAGTAGAGGTCAAGCTCCCCCCTGGGAACTAAAGGTCCCAGGCTAAATTGTTTTAGCCAATTTTGCACAGTGCTGCACTTTTTTGATTATGAAAATATGTATTTATCTGTTAAATGCTCCAAAAGAAGTTTTGTTTTGCAAGATAAGGTGGCGTAGTACAAGTCTTTTTTTCTTTTTAAAAAGAGCTTTACTTGTAATTGATTGCGCTTGTACTCCTAAGTGGTCTTCAAGCCAAAATCCCTCATTTGTAACGGGATTGTATTCATTTTTTTATTGTCCATATTTTTTCCAGGTGTCTATTTTACGAATGCATTTTTATCTATTGTTACTTATTTTGTAGTCAAATCATGTCAGAAAAACATGGATTGGACGGAGATCATGAATTGTTAAGACCAAATTGTGACTCGCCACAGGATGTGATGTTAGGATTGAATCCGTCACATCCTGCTTTGGATTGTCTTCCCCTCCTCAAAGTAGCTGTTTGTTTAATCCTCTTTTTCTTTTTTTTGCTCCCTGTCAACATCTAGCATGCTGTCTCTTGAGAGAAAGGAGCATCTCTCCCAACACACGCGCACACACTCTTCTCCTGTACTATCTGCGTTATCTTTTATACTCTAGTGCCACTTGGTGGAAGGAAACCACCTGAGACTTCTGAGAATGAGTCAAACTAATTGTCAGGGTCCAACACAAAAAAAACATAATGAGATCAAAAGAATGTCCTCTCGACACCTTTTTTCAAATGTCTGCCTTTTTTAAATACAGCATATTTATGAATAGCTGCACTTCTTTTTGTCCCCTTTTGTTTTGAGTATAATGTTTGAAAAAGGTAAAAGGACTCTATCTTGGTAGAAAACCAGAATTCTCAAGCACTTATCCTAATTTTCTTTTCTTTTTTTGCCCTATTGTACGCAGCACAGTGACCTTTACGCTTGACTACCTTTACAGCACTTCAGAGTATGCATGACATTGTCCCCTCTGGTCCTTTAGCACTTATTTGTGTTTAAAACTAACTCCTTTGGTTAGCATTTAGTTAGCATCACACTGCACTGTCTACAATCAGTTAGCTTTATGTTTGGCTGTATTTTCTGATTAGAAAAAGGCTCAACTATCTTAACTTTTGGCACTTGGTAAAGATAGGTTTGTGCTGTACAAAGCTTTTTTTTATTACTCCATTGTTAAGGCTGTACAGGGTTGTGATGATAACTGGTAAATAGATCATTTGTACTTTTTTTGGTTTTGTATTTGTTTTCTTTGTTTGGCATTATTTTATGTTCAACTTGCCAGATCTAAATGTAACAGGATTTGAAAGTAAAGCTTACATCAGATATTATGTCGTTTATCTGTCTTTTCTCTGGTCCTTTTTTGAATGATGGAATATTTTCCCAATACTTAAACCAACATTGCTACTTAAAATGTAATCTATAGAACTTCTGTTCCTCCTGGTCAGTGGTCGGCGTTTTCATACTCAACCGCTATTGCTCCTTCCATCAGCTGCACCGGTTGCCAGGTTCGCCGAATGTCCGCGGGAGATACGCCGTGATTATATAGTCTGCGGTGATGTCAAGCGATGAGTCTTACGTGGTAATGTATCCGATTCTTTCTTGTGTGCCATATGACGCCATTACACGGTAGTAAATGCATCCCGTGGGTTCCACTTCTTATGACATCAACGGCCTGATGCTGTTGGCTGAGAGACACTTGCTGTCGAGGGGGGCGAATCAATCAAAGGAAAATATTTACGTTTTTCGGACCCACAAAACAATATGAAAACATAATATCTGGACAAAATGTTTATTTTTCTCCAAAATGAACACTTTTATTCTACACCCTTTAGACGTTCTGTGGGTGTATTATTGTTTAAAAAATATCCGTTTTTATAAAAAACTTTTATAGATCACCTTTAATTTCCTTGCTTTCCTTAGATTATTGCCACTGACAGATGAGGTGGAAAAACATTAATTGAATCGCTACAACAGTACCTGGCGGTGGGTGGGACTTATTAAGCAGCCACTAAACTTCCATCCTTAAAGTCACACCGCGGAGGTTTTGACCCAAATATATGCCTTATTTGACCTATTTGTTAGGTTTTATTGGGGCA
>JAPMNP010715530.1:0-14062 GCA_029874935.1 Atherina boyeri
GCGTACATATCCATTAAATGGAAGTGGTCGGGGCAACGTCATTTCAGCCTCTAAATAAGACATTATCTGCCACAAATCGCCTTTATTTCACCGGTGTTTAGTTATTAGTTGCTGTACTATCCCTCTGTACCTTCAGATCGGCTTTGTTGTCATCCAAAACCGTAGATATAGAGACACAAACCGGTTACGATGCTGACATTACATAAAGAAGTGCCTCTGATTATTCCGTTGACCTGACAACGCCAACGTGATGGATCTAAATATCTCCTGATAGACTTCAAGTAACTCAATAAATGTCCAGGTCAGTTTATGAACCTATGTCATGCTATAAATATGGTTCAGGTTAGAAAAAAAAACATACTTTTCTTTTAAGGGCAGAGTGGAAGTGCTCTGGTGTAGTACTTGCTTCCACTTCAGTTTGGTTAAGTTTAGGCTTTAAAAAAACAGTGTTTTCTACATTTAGGAAAATATTATTGCTAGTCTTGATAGACTTTCAACCCACACCGATTACATGTGGCCTCCATCTACAGTACCTCACACCGAATCACCTTGAAAGATGTGCCAGGGTGACAGATGCAGCACATCCTCAGATGGTGTTGATTCCCAATCATCTGGGTAGAAAATGTTTGGAAAAGGGCCAGCACTTTCAAACAAATGCTAAGCAGGTGAATAGATGAAGCAGCTGCATGACAGAGTAACCCAGCAGAGCCATTCGGTGGATTGGAGGTGGCATTATTGGCTTTTGTCAGATTGAAATGCTCCTGTGGCGACCAGGAGAGGAGCAACTTTTGTGTTTTTCAGTCGTGGCTAGCTTAGAGTTTGCAATGGGAATTTTTGTAGTGATGATTTCTGTTTTGTGTCTTTCATAATTTCCATGAAAGTGGGTCAGGTTTAAAGAGGAGCCACTAAAATATGAGTCAGAACTGTAAATGAAATCTATTTCTAATATTTAGATGTTTTCTGCTTGTTTGATAGAAATGATTACAGCTGATGCAGGGCAAACATATAAAGCTTATTTTGCTTGTTTACTGATATTTCTGTTTTGATTTATCCACCTTTTTGTTTTATTTTATTCTTAAAGGTACAGTGTGTAAGAATTACTGGCAGTTCTGAGTCTGGCGACCCCTTTTGCGGCTTCAGTTTAGCATGAATCATTGAATCCGATTAGACCATTAGCATCTAGCATTAGATGCTAACGGTCTCATCCGATTCAATGATTTAGGCTATGCTAAGCTAAAGCCAAAAAGTCTGAGAGTGGCGACCACAAATGGGGTCCCCAGACTCAAAGAGCGATTGGACGAAAAGGGGAAAGGTAAAACTCAATTGTTTAACTTGAGTGGAGGTAGAAAAAGAGTATATGTGCCCAAATGGTGGCGTGTCCCTTTTTAAGAGAATAAAAACCTCAGTTATATTAGTAAAGAAATTAGATAGATATAGAAACAGTTTTTTAATGATCTATTACATTTTTCTTTCATTGGCTTTTGATTTTCTTACACACTGCACCTTTTAAAAACATTTTCAAATATGTCAAGTAGATCTCAATGAAGATTCCTGAGAAAATATTTTACATCTAAGCAACCGGGACACCTTTAACAGCAGCTGCTTTAACAAACTATTTCCCCTCTGACACAAAAGAAACGCGGACACATGTAGACATTAAATATAAATCATTTTATAATATACAAATTGTACAGATGTCATGAACAATAGGAATGTGGACATACACAGGATAGCAAAGATAAAGAATACTTTTTCTTCCTCAATAGCAATGCAAGTGACAACGGCACATGATCAAAGATACTCAACATTCAAGATGGCAACTGAGGTGATTTTAAAAAAGAACTCACATCAGAGACAAATCTAAGAATACATTTTCCAAAGGCTGTGAGCAAGCTAAAGTGACAACACAAGGACAAATAAAATAAAAAAAAGAGGCTGCATCCTATTGTATCATGTTCTGTCATTTCAGCTCGGGCTGTTTCACATCATAGTAGCACACAGGAAATGAACCATTACGCTTTATACAGCATTACCAAGAACGATTGCACCAGCGCCAATATTGAGGCTCAGAGACGTTTATGCAGATAAAAGACAGAGCTGTGTATAATTTTTTTTTACACATGAAAGAGAACAGGGCTGCCAATGTATGTTTAAGTTTAACATCAGTCAAAGGTTTCCTCCTCTCCAAGCAAGGCGGCGTTAACATGGTTCAGCATCATTTAACTGATAAAGCATCAGATTCTCCCTCACTTTCCTCTCCCTGTCTGTATTAATATATCAAATATGAAAATAAAATCCTAATTACGCTCAATCTCTGGGGAGGATTGATGTCAGAGGTTAGACTGCAAAGCGACCAATCAGTGCTTATCAGGCCGAGATGGCGTTGTGAAGGCTGCGGCCTCAGGTTGAGGACGAGGGGATGCAGAGTGGATTGTAACTTCAGCCAGGGTTGCCATCATCCGTATTTGTGGATGTCCAACTGGAATGAGGTGGGAGTTGAATAATAGTCGTGTCACTCGAGATCACCTCGTTGTTTAATTTATTTTCCAGAATCTGCTTCTGTAGGCAAAACGGAATATGATCCGTCTGTTTTCACAGGATGCCAGGGGGGGCATATGTCATGGCTTTTAGATTTTAAAAAAACAACACACATGAGGGAGAACGGCAGGAGCACTGAACTTTTTTCATTTTCACCAAACAAATAAGGGTTCAAACACAAACGGGAATTTGTAAATCTACTTTGAATGAAACGAGCTGACACTGGTTCAACTGAAAAGAGTCTGAAATTCATTTATAATCTGATCTGATTTAATTTTCAAAAAAAGTTCATAATTAAAACTTAACCACCTGAAAGCTAAAAGTAACAGAAGATGTTTTTTTTTTCTTAAACTTTGATCGATCATAATTTAGAGATTTCAGTCATGTACTGACTCAAACTCTTGTGTGTACAGCTGTGGAAAATCCATTATGACTCTAAAATGACCCTTGACCTCGTCTGCCATTAGCGATGACCTCATGCTCACAGTTCTGGCCTCCGTGTTAGCGGAGGGCGTCGAGGACAAGGAGCATATGCTTTGAGAGGTCACAGGTGCGGCGAACCCTCAGCTCAAAACTAACAGCCCTCAGGAGGTAGCTTGAAGCGTCAGTCAGCAATACATTTTTGCAAGCTTTAGCAGAACAGCAGAGGCAACACAAAGACCACAGTAGAAATCTTTTGACTCAAGAAACAGAACATTCACAATAAAGAACGTGTTCAGAACATGTTAGAAATGAATCTGCAACATAATACCTTCAGATGGACAAACACTTTGATCCTCTCGCCTTCAGCTCCAGTAATGAAAAACAGGAATTACCCTTTAAAATACCGACAAAGACTGGAGCAAAAACCTTCCTTTCTGACTCTAACATACATACGACACTTACATCACCAATATGCCTCTAAAAGACACTTTCTAATAGCAGATTGTGGGCCATTTACAGTATAGTAATAAGGCTAAACTGGTCACAGTTTCATATTCTACTCTACACAAAAACATTTGCCATTTTACATTGAAAGAAATCTCAGCGGCGGGTGGATTAATCCCCTAGACGGAGAGCACTTATTCAGTATAATCGATCTGTTGTGTGTAATTGTAGAGTTTCTTCTCCAGAAAGGAGGCATTTCCTTGACAACGCTATCATTTGTCCTCATAAACCAAATATCCAAATTATGACAAATGATAAAGTGGGACCGCAGGGTGGTTTTGTCTTTTTGTATCAACCAAACGGTTCCATGAATAGATTTCCTCCAAAATATTTAGAGATGTAAGTACAGATTTTTATTTTTTTTCTTCCAATAAAAATCTCCTCCTGCTCAGTGCAAATGTGTCCTCATGACTTCACTGTTAAATGCGAAGCTTTGACATGTGAGGTGTTTTGTTGTCAATGACTTCCCAAGAAGTGCCCCCATCCCCATTATAAATGCATGATTACTGACCGATCCCCCACTGACAAAATCCATTAGCGAGCCTCAGAGAGCTCACCGTAAACATCGTTGTCTCCTTCCCGTTCCACCTTTTTTAAAATGGAAAGCTACACGATGCCACGGAACAGTACATTATGACTCGCGGTTGTCAGTAAGAGGTGCTTAAAGAGCTGGAGGTAAAATAATGAAGGAAATATCTGTGGGGAATGTTGGATACAAACAACTGTTGCTTTAAATAAATCAATTTTATTAACCTCTCCAAGGCTGAGTTTCTCTCCCTTCCACTACAACCTCTTCCTTTGTCTCGGGCCTCAGTTATGGGTTCAGCAGATAACAAGGCCGTGTCCTTAACACACAGGACAAGTTAAAAATGCTTCTTTGCCAGGGACAAAACCTTTGCCCTTGTATGTAAAGCTAACTGCGTATGTCTACATATGAGTTCTGCCCTTGAGGTGCAAACATTCAGCTGAATTTCCCATCCTTATCTAACTTGGCTTTTGGATATGGAACATTCTGTATGCAAGGTGAGCTTAGCACACCACACCAAAGAGTGATTATCAGCTCTTTGAAGCACTTGATGGCTTAGAGCTCAGCGTAAACAAATACCTCCTCAACCTACTCTGGATTGCCTGTCGCAACGAATGCCCCCCCAAACACTCTACCTGCGTTCTCCTATAAATTTCCTCCGCATCCCAATTTCGTTAAGAAACGGGGAATGGTGACCCAGTCTGGCAGGAAGTTTTCTAGGACTTGAAGCAGGCCTGTGTCTCGTCAATAATCTGGAGCCTGTTTGCCTTGTTTGCAGCTTCATAAACGGCTTCATCTGTGAAAGAATCTGACGAGATGAAAGAGTTGACCATGCTCTGCTCTGTCAGCCCTTTTTAAACAGACTGATGTCGGATTTCATTCTGCGATACCTGCAAGAACGATCCGGTGCTCATCCCCTCCTTTTGATTCCTGGACACACCGGGACGTGGCAGAAGAAAAACAAAGATCGTTCACATTGGAATGATATCTACTAAAATGCTGCAGGTGATCAGCTGACTGATGACACCATAGTTCATCAGCTTTACTTTATTTTTTATGTTCAGGGCTGATGTGTGGCATTAAATGATACCTATATGTATTCTGAGCCGCAAATCAACTATCACATATGGTTCCAGAGGTCGTAGCTGTAAATCAAACTTAAATCAAATACGCTGACTCTGAAGTAATGAGTGGAAATTTTGGGCCTGTTTTTACTCCTCAAACAGATTGGATGGTGACAAATTAATTATACATCAAACTGTTCAATTAGGGGATAGGTGGGTTCTTTTCGCCACCCAATCTGCCAGAGGTCCGGAAAATTAAGTAGATTTCAGAGATGGACAATACTCTCAGTACTTCTGCAAATCAGGTGGGTTTTATTTTATGATTGTTTGGAAATAAAGTGTCTGATTTCTGTTACCACAAAGATGATTTTGTGATCTTCAACTTTTAAAGATACACTTGAACAACTTGTTTGTGAGGCATCGTAACAAGTCTTCAGACATTAAACTATTTATGGAACATCGTAAAGTGTAACACACCCCATCCTTCCATCCATCCATCCATCCACTGCTCATCCGGTTGCCGGGGCAGCCATTTCGGCAGAGAAACCCAGATTTCCCTCAACGCGGCCAATTCTTCCAGCTAATCCAGGGGAATCCCAAGGCGTTCCCAGGCCAGCAGAAAGACATAATCCCTCCGTGTCCAAGGTTTTCCCCGAGCTCTGATGGAGTCCAACTGTCACTAGAAACAGAGCCCTGGGAATGTGAACCAAGCTCTGGCACCAGTCATACATGGATTAAACTCCTCCTCACAACATGCATGGCCCATGTATGTCCACTGCACATTTTTGTAACTGTTCCACACGACACACTTTATTTATGTTTCCACTGGGGGTGACACCTGGGACCCATTATGATTTTTCACACCCGTTTAAGAGGTGACTAACCGTGCTGAATAGATACCAAAATGGGATGTGAAAGACTGCTGTCCACTGATTGGTCAGAGGAAACTGTCGACATACACGCAACAAGCTCGGGGATAATAACTCAACCATTTGTGAAAAACACAAAAGCTTTGCCTCTTTCTGGCTCTCTTTTGGCGTTTTCGGTGACTACAATCCACGGAGCAAAAAAAAACTGCAGCAGTAATGACTAAATGTCATCCAATGCCTCCATTGTTGTTTACTTTACTGACCATGATGTGGCAGTACATATATCCGAGGTTGAACTATCCAAAAGACCTTCCTCTCCGGGACCCCTAAACGAACCTCCCCAGGGAGGCTGAAGAGTGTGCCCCCCCCTGTGGTTGGAAAACACTTTCTGGTATAACACACAGGTGAAGCAGAAGTTCTGGCAGAGATTTTTGCAGTACTTGTGATTTCACTTTCTGGACCACAATTTCAGGATTGCACTATTGGGAGCCTCTTTTCACAATAGCTACTTCATGGTGTCATAAATATCAAGCCTTAGCTAAATAATTCACATTACCATTACCCTAAAGTATCATCCATAGTCCTACATAAGGGACACAACCAACGGATAGCTTTTGTCCGTCCTTTCACGTTCTTCATGTCGGACCCGTCTTGTCCGTCGGTTTGCGAAGATCAGTAAAATGGACTGCTAAACTCGTACGTTTCCTCCGTTGGCAAAGAAATACCCATGGTGACCTTTTGGGGGGATTAGTGATGAGAAATTTTTTTTTTCATATGGTCACTCTTTATTTTAGGGGGAAGTGACATCATGCATCGCCATGGGTAGAAAAGAGAGTAAACAGGGAAACTTCAAACTAGCGTGGAAGTGAGGACTGGGGGGTTGTGGACGTGCAGCGTAATTATTATTATCATTAGATTACCAACATGATAATCTTAACTTTTCAGGAGGATCTTTTGTGAGCTTGCCCGTGAAATGAAATGAATGAAATCCCCTGTTGCATTGTGGGAGTAGCCCTCCCCACATAGCTCTCGCTACTGTCATCTAGTGGATAAATAGTGTATCGAATTAAGGAGGAGTCTAAATTGCCGCAAATAACGGAGGCAACTATACATGTGTGAAGAAATCCCGTACGTTTGTCATCACCTCCAAAAGGATAAAAAAACTATGATCAAGCCTAAACCTGTTTACCATGTTAACTACTTATAACACATGGCAAAAGTTGAAAATACTTTTGAAAAAAAAAAAACAGAGGAAAAAGCCACAAGTGGTATAGAAAGGAAGTCCTGACACTGCAGCCGCCTTCACTTTCATTGATATGTGATTGAGTTTTCACCGTCCAATCAGTTTGAGAAGTATAAACGGGCCCAATATTCATAGCTCTATCTTCAGATTCCCATGAAGTCTTGGAAAACGTTTTTTTACACACTGGATTAATGTGTGGACAGTGATTTATAGACTCAGAATATATAAGGTTGTAATTTGATCCAATACTGTTGACTCCAACTGACAGTAATGTTTCAGTATTTTAAACCATTCAACACAAAAACGTTAAACACATGTTGAATTAAATCTCCCAGAGGTGACAAGCTCTATAAATAAAACTGAACTTGTCCTCTTCAATGATGAATTTTAATAAAAGGATGTTATTCCTGTCAGTAAAACCCTCCTTTTCCTGGAGACGTCCATGTTCTGACAGAGGGAGTTGTGTGGGGAACAAAAGCCAAAAGTTGCACCAAGTGTTGGGTCAAAAGCACAAATCTGTGTGCAAAGAATCAAGATTTTACTACAAAATTGAGCCATTTTAATCGCAGGCATGACTAGGCCTTTTGAAATTTGCAATATTCTGGACTTTTCTGCTTTTGGCAACATTCTCAGCCCTCTCAGTTTCTCCAGTGACTCCACACAGACTGGCCTGCCCCAGCATCTCCTGTGTTTGGATACATTCAGTGTGTGTGGTTATACAGTCGGACTGATGCCTGAAGTTTCAGGAAGTTCCTCCATAACAACAGTGTCGCAGGTTCCTGGGGATGGCTGGGGTTTGGAGGATGCTGCAGCGGTGGGGAACCAAGCCCCGTTAATTTGGATATGGGATAACACTGAATCAGTTCTTTAGAAGGGGGAAGGAATTTCAGGTGGGGGAGGCTTGACCACCCCTTTTTGCTACTCTTCAGCTTCCTCTGGGCTTTGATTTGCAGCCTGTGGGTCTGCCACTGTCCCCTTGGTGATAACCTCCACCTCCACTGGCACTTCTGTTTTGCTTTTAATCTCTTCACCTTCATCTTTCTCTTCATCTGTCTCTATTCCGTTCTCCATCACACTTTCAACCTCGGTGGCACCTTCAAGCTCCTTTTCTTTGGTCTCGCTCCGTGTTTCGACAGTAGCAAAGGTTTCAGTGGCTTCCTTGACCCCGGCATTTTCCAAAGGCTCTCCATTCTCTTTTGATCCCTCTCCGTCTGGTGTCAACTTCTCTTTTTCTTCCTCCTCAGCGGTATTTTCTGCTACTTTGTCTTCCATCTCTGCTGCTCCATCCTTCTTTATGTCGCTCTCGATGCTGATTTCAGTGCCATCATCAATCTCTGGTTCTTCCTCACACTTCGTCTCCCGTTCTTTCACACTTGCTGCTTCTTCCTCTGTTGCGTTCACCTTGTCAGCCTTGTTCTTGTCGTCTTCCTTCTCTGCCTTCTTGCTGTCCTGAAGAATCTTTGGATCTTCGGCATCCTTCTCGGTTTTTGTCTTCTTCTTTTTGTTCTTTGCTGGATCTTTAATGGAGTTCTTGTTGGACTTGTTTCGGGGCTTGAAGATCAGTTTCTGAAACATTTGCATAAGCATGTTAGTTCAATAATCATTTTGGCCAGAAAGCAGAACACACAGACTTAATTAAGCATGGATCACAGTGGATCTAATATTGCAATGGCCTCATTGATGCTGAGAAGGAAATTGGGGCCGTTGTGAGGGGAATTATGGATAGCCTGGAGGCCTTCAGTCTAACTAAATGAACACTGAACAAACAAAAATTGAATGGAATATGTCCTCAGCTGCATGGAGAACTTGTACAGAATTGTGCACACTGCAGGGGTACAGAGGACTGATATAAACAGCACAGAAATGGGCAAGAAAAACTTGTTTACACCAGCAATTCCACGAATCTTAGGGCCAATTAGATTTGCTGTTGTGATGGGAGTTTAAATTCAGGTCACAGAAAGCATCAACATGGATTCATTCCACTTCAGAAAAAGGTTAGCTTTAGAGGTTATCAGCAGTAGTTAGGGTGTGCAAGAAAGTATTACCACCCTTGGTTCCCAAAATAACACATTATGTCTGCTGCAGAATTTTTTTTAGATCTCACAGAGAAAGGTGCTGGTTCCCATTTGTTCATGCTGAGTTTGTCTGTATTAAAGAAAAACCCAGCTGTGGAGCTGGCAAAACGATGTTTGTCTCAAATGGTGAGCAGAAAGACTGTCTGGAGATTCAGCTGCAGCTAAAAAAAAAAAGGAATGTGAGGTCGTATACCTTGGATTCCCTCCTTTTTCGACCTAAGACGGGTCTCTGCAGGAACACAATCTGCTTGGTGGACAGACCTCCATCACTGAAAAAGAGGGGAGCAGAGAGGGAAGAAAACAGGAGAATTAATGAGTTTTTTCCATCAAACATCTGCTTTTAATTCTCATTTATTTTCTCACTATCTAAAAATGTTAATAAATTTGATTTTAAACCATTAAACCTGGAAGTGTTTTTTCATAATTTATTGTTTTCTGCTTCTCATCTCCAAGATAAATCCAGTGGGGTAAAATCTTGTGATAACACACGCACACTCTTTGGCCATCCATCAAGATAGTCAAATGGCGGCTCATGCTTCACAGTCTTATCTGACAGACTAAGGATAAAAGCTCAGATTTGTTACCCAACCTCTTTACCGCTGTCATCTGTCAGTGTCATCTCCCCACTCTGTCGTTGTTGTGTTTTTAAATCTCACAGGAAACAGTGAGTGCAACTTCTGAACATCTTCTACAGCTCTGAACGTGTGTCTTCACTCTCTTTGTTTTGTTCCCCAAACATAATCCTCCATCCCCTGCGCATGTCACACTCCTGTGTTCATAGAGGGATAATCTGCACAAGTACTCACACTGACAGATTAATCGGGGCAGGAAATGCAGATTCCTTTCTGAGTGGGCTCTCACACTCGTTTCTTTTTGCTTGCTCATCTTTGTTATGCACAGCCGCTTTCTTAGCCAAATGCTCACTTAATAGCTGCCAGCTCAAGTTTTATCTGCTGTGGCGGCCTAATTTGTGATGGGTTTATTGTTTGTGTATGTGTTGTTTCCATCTTTTTCTGTGTTGCTATTATTAGAAGGGGCTGAAAAGGAGGAATGTGCTTTAGAGAGACGAACGCACAAGAAAAAAAAACAAAGTTGCAAGCTTTCTAAAGCCAAGCTGCCTGCTCAGCCATATGCTTGAGAAAAAGATGTCAGGTTTCCGATGGATAAAGCCTGCAACAAATCTTCTCCATCTCAACATTAAATGGACTTGCAGAGGGATTGCTATCTAAACCACCTAAAGCCCACCACAACCTCCTTTTTCCATTACATCCTTCTCTCCAGCATTTATCCATAAGCTGTTTTCAAGGCTGTCAAGAATGCTGGATGGCTTCCTGGTAAATCAAAGCTGATAACTAACCAGCAAAAAGCCCCAACCCATTAAACCAGAAAGGAGTGGATGTCTTACAAAATTACAGGCCTTTACTGAACCTAGTTCTGGCTGCCACTGTTGGCCACTATAATAACATGAAGCTGTGCAGAATGCGGCGTATATTTGGGAGGGGGTGAATATACCGGTTTGTGGTTTCATTTCTTTAGGTAAGAGTCTAACGCATAAATCTGCTACCAACAGAGGTTTCAAAGAAAATAAACCTAAAATCTATTTTCTGATATGTTGACAATTTAATCCCCATCCATTCATCTTCTACTGCTTATCTGAGGTCTGGTGGTGGGGGCAGCAGCTTACGCAAGGAAGTCCAGACCTTCCTCTTCCTGGCCACTTCTCCCAGGAACGCCAAGGCATTCCCAAGCCACCCGAGAGACATAGTTTCTCGAGTACGTCTTGGGTCTGCCTTGGGGTCGCCTCCTGGTGGGCTGTGAAACATAAATCGACCGGTAAGTCGAGCATTTTGGCCTTTAGGCTCAGCTCCTTCTTCACAATGACAGAGGCAGAGTCCACATCACTGCCTATGCTGCACTGATCCATCAATCTGCAGCTCCATTCTTTCAACACTCATGAAGAAGACCCTGAGATACTTGAACTCTTCCACTTGGTGCAGGACTTCATTCCTAACGTGGAGAGGACAATCCGCCCTTCTCTGGCTGGAGGTACCGACCCTCATCCTAGTCACTTCACACTCAGCAGTGACCAGTTTCAGTGCGAGTTGAAGATCGCAGTCTGATGGAAACAGAACCACATCATCTGTAAAAAGCAGAAACCTAACCATGAGTCTGCCAAACCAGAACAGCTCAGCGCCCCGGCTGTACCTACAAATTATTTCCATAAAAGTCACAAATTCAGTGACAAAGGGCAGCCGCGGTGGAGTTCAACCCTGTCTGGAACGGAGCTGACCTTCTGATGGTAATACAGAGCAGGCTCAGACACCAGTCGTACGGGACCTGAATGGGCCTTACCAGAGAGTTATGGTACCCTATATTCTCCAAGACACTGCCTACAGAATGTCCCTCTCCAAGTCAACAAAGCACATGAAGACTGGTTGGGCGAACTCCCGTGCAGCCTCCAGGACTCTGAGAGGGTGGAGCTGGTCCATGATTCATGTCCATGTGGTTCAACTATTTGTTGTCCTGTCCAGGTCCCTGAATGGACCTTCCAGGGAGGCTGAGGAGTGTTATTCCCCTGTAGTTGGAACACACCCTACTCCTTGAAGAGAGGGACCACCACCCTGGTCTGCCAGTCTAGGGGAACTGTCCCCATTGTCCATGTGGTGCTGCAGATGCGTGTTCTATTGACTGTTAATATTACAGGACAAAGCTTCTGCCTTGTTTGTTTAAAATAGAATTGAAGCCAAATAGGAGGTTCCCACTTTTGTCATCTCTGCAGCGTCATGCATCTCGTTACTCCCGGAAAATACAAAAATGGGCAAAAAGGTGGCGCTGAGAGGGGGGCTGTGAGCGGCGAAGTCGATGATTGACACCTAGCGGCCCGTAGCTAAGAGCTAACCCGGAGCTAACAGGAGCAAACAGACATAGGTGAGCTAAAGCTAAGGCGCGAGTTTTAGCCGGCCAAAAAACTAAGGTTGTGCTTGTCTACACCCCTCTGCCTCTTCTTGCCGCTTGATTTCGCCGCAAATTTAAAAGCAGTAGCAAGCCGCTAGCCACCAGCTCTAGCACTAACAGCCGCATTTGTCACCTGTCAATCCATAGGACACGCCCTTAATTTTGTTCAATTTCAAGATTAAATGGTATCTAAATTGAGTAATGAAAAAATCACCCCCCTCACAGTTGTCACAAAGGTAAACTTGACCTACTAAACCTAAAATGGATGTTTGTATCAGGCTGTAAACATGTTTGTTTCTGCTTTGCTTTGCTTTGCTTTGTTTTGGAGCCCCTAGTGGAGGAGGGGGAAAATGCAAATTTTTGATACTTCCGCATAGGCTTAAACTTTCACTGCCGGAAGTTGCCCCTTGGTGTTAACCAAAACAGTCCCACGGTATCCAGGTCAGATCTCATCCACTCCCAGGGTCCTACCACTGAGGAACTTCTCAGCAATTTCCAAGACTCTGCTTCCACATTGGAAGGCATGCCAGGGAAATTGATGAGGTCTTCGAGGTCAACAGCACCTCATCTTCAGTGTTTCTACCTCATATCTTGATTCCAATTTGATCCCCAAAGAATTTGTAAAACTGCAGCAGATTAAATAAGAACTTTGAACCTCTTTATTTCCTTGTTTATGGTTCCAGAGTTAATGCAGAGAAATTCACATTTACTGTAGTTAATGGCTCTAAAATGTAATTACCATCTACATTAATTGAATGTGGCGAACATGAACGCCTGCTCTGAGACAACTACAAGAATTAATGTTGTGTGGAGAAGCCGCTGAGCACCAGTTCGCATTAATTTCAGACGCCGCTGAGATAGCTGACACTTATCCGACCTCTCCAGATGAAGTGCAGCCTGGAAACTCTCTCTACAAACAGCAACCATTTGCAAATTTCTAGTGTAAAGAATGAAGTCGCCACAAAAACAAGTGTAATGACTGATGCTAATCTGAAATGGATCATCAACAATTATTTTGGCGTGTTAAATGTTTTTGAAGCGCAGAGAGAAGTAGCTCCTTCTTGTTCTGTATCTAGGCCGACTCTGATTAATTAGCCATGTTGTGCTGTTGTGTTGTGGCATTTTGAAAGAGGGTAGAGAAGAGGGGGTGCAGGGAAAAACAAAAGATGAAAATAGAGAGGTAATTAATCAGTTATGCCGCCAAAGAGCAGCAAACATGACCGACTGAGGTGGCGGTAGAACAAAGAATCTCTGTTTGCTAATGGAAACACTGCATGTGTGAAAGCATACATCAAGTTTTGTTACTGTAGACAACTGATCCTAAAACAGGGCCTCGTGCTAGTTTACACATTAAGAGTTGCAACCTATCTGGCAACAGCAACAAAAAAAAATCCATCTTTAAAGTTTAGCCTGAGCATAGATGAGGAGTCTTCTGGTTTCTTCTTGAGTTTCTGCTTTGTTTTTGATTATTAAGTGTAAATTCACCCATCAATCACTTTATTAAAAAGGAAAATATATTTTTTTTTAAACTTGGACTTCCAATGAATGGATATATATGCCAGGCCAATGGATCTAAATATCTCCTGATAAACTTCAAGTAATTTAAATTGTCCGGGCGAGTTTATGAACATATTTCATGCTATAAATATGGTCCAGGTAAAATAAAAGGTACCTTTCCTTTAAGTCCACCTCGCTAGTACCAGGTTGGACCACGTTTTCCTTCAGAACTGCTATAACTCTTGGTGTCATAGATCCAACAAGGTGTTGGAAACATTCCTCAGAGGTTTTGCTCCATATCTCCATAACAACATCACACAGTTGCTGCACATCCATGATGAGAATCTCCCGTTCCACCACATCCCAAA
>JAPMNP010715545.1:0-10721 GCA_029874935.1 Atherina boyeri
CCCCCCCTTGAGTCCTTACTCATTGTTTGAAGAACTTTTTTGAATCGTAGCCTGAAAAGATGTCAACATTTTTTGTTCCTAATCCATATCTTGTTCCTAACCCTTATCCCACATAAAGTGGTTCTTGTGAAGGTAGAGGTTCGGCTCAAATCTAGTTAAATGATAGTGTTTCATGCAACCAGCATAAAGCTGAATGCATGAAACATAGAACATGTCCAGGATTAGTTTAATCATTGTTATCGGTAATTGTTTTTCTGTATTCAGATTACAAGTTCTGAATCGGAGTGAATTTATAATAATTCTTCCCCCTTATTTTCTCCAGAGTAATACTCCTCTTGCCAAAATGGACACTTCAGAAACACCTGCCTGTCAGTCCAGTGACATCATGAGTGATCCTTTAATCGAGCTTCTCAGCAGCCCGACTGAAATCAAAGCTGCCGATGATGCTGTTGGCGAACCATCTGAAGATTTTCAAGATCTGACGAACAACGTACCCATCACGGCTGAAAGTGCCGTAGCGGCTGAAATCCCTCTAGATGAGCCGTCGGATGAATTTGTTGACATACTAGGAAGTGAAACTGAAGCTCAGAGAGAGGAAAATGTTGCTGTTGAAGCAGAAATGGATCAAATTGAAGTCACCAGTGATGTTACAGATCCACCTGCCGATGAGAAAACAGGAAGTGATGCTGAACAGGAAACTGCTTCTACTGCTCCAATTATTGACTTCAGCACTGACTTGTTAGCTAGCGACACACAAAAGCTGCCTGTCAGTGATGAAATCGTTGACCCTCTGCTCGATCTCCTCAGTGACGCTCCATCCATAACTGTTGATGCCAAAAAACCCAGTAGGGCAGTGCTAGATTTGTTTGAGGACGACGGGAGTGACATTTTCACAGGACCACAGCAAACTAAATCTGCCAAGCAACCTCAGAAAAGCCTCTTCGACGAACCTGACGAGGATCTGTTCGGTGAGCCGCTGGGAGCCATTGCAAAGAAAAGCACCAGTAAAGAGCCAAAGGAGAAATCTGCCACAACCAAAGCTGTTGCTGCTGCTGCTGTTTCTACCGGGGGGCCACTGGAAGAAGGTAACTCTGCTGAACAGGCGGATATCTTCACTGAAGAAGCCCTCAACACTGTGCCAAGTACCGGCAACACAAGCACTGTCAACTCCAAGACTAACGGAGTCCACTCTGAAGAGGAGTCGGATATATTTGCTGGTAGATAAACCATTTTTATTCTGTAGATGCAGTTTTTAATTTTACTCTTTTCTCTGATGATTTGACCGCATCTCTTAAAGTCTTTATTTATATATCTCTATCTCTATCTCTATCTATCTTTATATATTGTTTTTTTGTTTTTTTTTCTCACAAATTCAGGTTAAGAATTGATCTCTGCACCCAGTAAAATCTGGATTATTTGAAGGACAGCCTTGATGGCTTTGACCTGCTTATAAAGGAGCTTTAGAAAGATTTGTTCACTCATAATGTTTATGAGTTTGATTGGATATGTTTGCTCAAGACATTTCAGATTTTCTGCCTGGTTGGGAAGGGATTTATTAGAGCTGCTTTACAATTAGATTTCATGTTTGTGTTCATTCCAGTTTGCCAGATTTGATATCCTCTGATGTAAATACAGCTGTCTGTAACGTTGTGCTGAAGACATAAATGTTGATGGATAACAGTAGCAATAAAACCTTGTGTTGAACCAAGGACAAAGCCACCATATAAAGTAAACACAGGGTGTTTCATCACATATTATCACCGTGGTCATTTTTTTTTATCTCTCTAACAGAAGCCACAGTTGAGCTTTCCCTTGACAGTCCGCAAAATGAGAGAAAGAAGGAGGCGACGGCAGCCAAACCGCCTGCTTCTGCCCCCGCCGCCCTCTCAGCAGCTGCCAACCTGGCCAAGCCACAGTCTGCTGCCCTAGAAGAGGTATAAACACACATACACATCTAAAGCCAGTGGGAAATTCTCAGTGGGACAAAAACAAGCTGCATCCAAGGTTTTCCCATATCTGCTCATGATTGGTGGTGCTGGTGGAGAATTCAATGATTTAAATGAGTCAGTTTTGACTTCCTGTTCAATAATTGTTTCAGTTGGAAGAAGAGGAAGAGGAGGAACTGGATGACCAATTTGACATCTCTGTCTCAGTGAAAGACCCTGAAAAAATAGGTGAACCTTTTTTCTTATTTTTTCTGTTGCTAATTCAAATAAAATCAAGTATCTGGAGTTTTGTCTTGACTATAAACATCAAGAAAACAGAAGCTATTTAGTTAAAGGAAAAGTACCATTTTTGTTTTAACCTGGACCTTATTTATTTCATGTTCATAAACTCACCTGGACAATTTTGGAGTTACTTGAAGTCTATTGGGAGATATTCAGATTAATCGCGCTGGCATACATATCCATTCAATGGAAGTGGTCGGTGTAACGTCATTTGAATAAGATATTATCTGCCACAAAACGGCTCCATTTAACCAGTGTTTAGTTATTTGTTGCTGTACTATCCCTCTGTGCCTTCAGAGTGGTTTTGTTGTCATCTGAAACCATAGATATAGAGACACAAACTGGTTACAACGATGACACTACAGAAGAAAGTGCCTCTGATTATGCTGACACCAGCGCAATGGACCTAAATATCTCCCGATAGACTTCAAGTAACTCCAAAATTGTCCGGTGAGTTTATGAATATATTTCGCGCTATAAATGAGGACCAGGTTAGAAAAAAAAATAGTACTTTTCCTTTTAAGTCTGAGGAAGTATTTGAGTTTCTTTTTGTCTTCCAGGTGATGGTATGAATGCCTACATGGCCTATAAAGTATCCACACAGGTAAACACACACAATAATTTTACTTGAGTTCTTGTTCTCCATCTTATTTTTTTTTTTCTTAACTTTATTTTTGATTAATAGCAAAATGAACAATAATAAGTACAAAAATAGTGGCTGGAGCAGTATTTGTCATGCCATTTTGTCCATCTTTTAGCACATAGCTCTGTTGTAAGTCGTATACTCATTTGTTCCATTGACTGATTTCTTCTGTCAAGTAAGGTCTGATACCTGAAGGCTCTACCTCCCATTTTACTTTTAGAAACTCTAGGAATCACAAGTAAACAAACAATCTGAGAGTCAAGTGCTCTGTTGGAAAAATATGGAACCATGACATCTTTAATTTTAGGTTAAGTTTGGTCATTAAGAGTTTTATATGTAAGGAGAATTTTAACGTCCATCTTGGATTTAACAGAAAGGCAATCATCAGCAGCACATCAACACAATTCAATACGAGTAGGAAAAAAGTTGGGTACATTAAAATTGTTGAATTTATTTTCATGTCAACACATAAATCTGCCTTTTTCAGAGCACTCTGTCCATGTTCCGCAATAAGACGTTTACAGTGAGGCGACGCTTCAGCGACTTCCTCGGCCTCTATGAGAAGCTTTCTGAAAAACATGGACCAAATGGATTAATTGTGCCTCCACCTCCAGAGAAAAGCATCCTGGGTATAGCTGACCAGCTCTCCTCTCATCTCCTATTTATTTTGTTTTAACTTTTCAAAATGTGAGCTTTTGCAATCAGTCGGGAGAATAAAAGTTGTCCTACACAGGGATGACGAAGGTGAAGGTGGGAAAGGAAGATTCCTCATCTGCAGACTTTGTGGAGAGAAGAAGGGGTGCTTTGGAGAGGTAATAAAAGGAGAAGTAAATGGATAACAAAAATCATCAAGTGTGTTCACGACACCTGGATTCAAACCCTACAAAGGTCAAACTACAGTGTTGAAAGTTGTGTATGTACTTGTGAGAAGGAAGATTTAATCTTTTTTCATGTTTTCACAGATATCTCCAGAGGGTGGTGAATCATCCGTCACTTCTCCAAGACCCTGATGTCAGAGAGTTCCTGGAGAAAGAGGAGGTGGGCCACATTTATTTAGACTACGTTTACACTGCAGGCCAAATGTGGACCAAATCCGATTTTTTTTTTCAGCTGACTGTTTACTTTACAAGTAAAATGTAATCTGCATCAGACTCCAGTATAAACGTGCAGTGGCCCCTATTTGGCCTTGATGTCACTTGCATGCGTTGTTTGATAGAGTGAAAACAAAGGAAGTTGACCGGAGGAGAAAGAAGTCACTACTACACGAAAAAGTAGCTACTCAATTAAATAATGTAGTCATAGAATTGTAGAATGAGTTTATTTAATTAATCAACAAGGTATAAATAATTTCAAATCCACTTTATATTCTAAATGCAAACTTAAGATAAAACATATGCGGTCAAAACAGTGAAGGAGATAGTCTACATGTCTGAATTTAGTTTGGAATTACAGGACACATCTTCGTCTGCAAATGCCACAAGTCCGTCAAAAGCACTAATGTTTCAAAACACACTTTACCCGTTAATATCTGGACAAAATGCCCCGTTTATTAACTGGTTATGTTTGATGCTGGGAGAGAACAAACACAGACTACACACATTGAAAGAAACGGGARAAAAACAGCTCTAACAGGCTGTGCGCTCCCGTGCGGCAGATCAGAATCGTCCGTGCGAATGACATCGGTCGATATGCAGTCACTGGGCTTGACCGAAGATGACGTAAAAGTCGCAACCAGGTCGCATGGCTGTTTAGACTGCAGCCACATTTGAAAAGAAGAACAGATTCGAAAACCACCTGCTGATGTGGCCCAAATCGGATTTGAAAAGATCAGATTTGAAGCACCTTGGAGCGTTTAGACTGGCAAAAAAATATCTGATCTGTGTCACTTGAGGGCAAAAAGAAAATCCGATTTGGTGTGTAATGTAAAAAACAGGGAGTTTCTGTGACTGCAGCCTTAAATATTTGAAGAAAAAAAGAAAACAATGTTTCTATTCAGGTTGAAAAGACCCATTCAGATGAAGCTTTTAGTGATCCCTCTGTGTTTCTAAGGTTTTATTCCATGATTTTTGTTTTGTTTTGTTTTATTTTTCTTTTTGGAGCGTGATCTGACAATAATGTTATACGTGTCTTCAGTTGCCCAGAGCAGTGAGCACTCAGGCTCTGAGCGGCGCCGGCTTCCTCAAAATGATCAACAAGGCGACGGATGCTGTCAGTAAAATGACCATCAAGATGAACGAGTCAGATGTGGTGAGTTCAGTGTTGTTTTCTTCTTTCCCCAAGAAGCTCTGTAAACAACACCAGTTGAGTTTAAACCAAAATAAATTAATAAAAATGGAGCGTGAAGCGAAACTTTTTAATCACTTTCACTGTTCAGGCCTGCTGCATTAAAACTCATATTTTAAAGACAAGAATGTTTGAAGCTGTCTTTTGAATTAGTATTTATCTCTGCTGAGGTGTTTATGGGGTTTATAAATTGGATTCTTTTGAGGTATGGCTAAAAATCTGAATTAATACTTATCTTGACTTGATCAGTGATCAGCTATTGTCAATCGACATCTGGATCCAGTGCCAGTGTTTTAAAGGAGGCTTTAATATTGCCAAATGACACAGATTCTGGTCTCTTTACGTCATAACTTAACAGTTATGCAGACGGCCCCTGTGATAGTGTTTCCTTACCGGGCTCCTCTGTGTTCAGCCAGACATTAACCTGAATGGATGTGTGCGTGTATGTATGTGTGGGATGTAGTTGTGGTGACAATTTGGTGTTGGAGACTGGGTGTGGGGGGTGTGGGGTGTAGGGTGTATGGTGGGATGGGGGGTTAATGGGCTGTTCTTTTTAATGCTTTTTTAAAAATCTGTAAAGCGCTTTGCACTACATGGCACTGTACGAAAAGTGCTTAACAAATAAAGTTTGATTTGATTTGAACAGTTTCATATCACACTGAAATGATAGTTGTAGTTAATATCCCAAACTGATCCAGACTACATTCTTTATTTAAGAGATAAAACTACATAAATTATGTAATGTGTTTTTGTTGCAGTGGTTCGAGGAGAAGCTGCAGGAAGTGGAATCTGCAGACCAGCAGTTCAGGAAGCTCCACGCACTGGTCGAATCTCTGGTCGTTCACAGAAAAGGTTTATTCTTCACTCTTGTACTGTCATGTATCACTTCTTCACTATAAGCTGATTGTTGTTATATTTGATCATTTTGATGCGATTTTATTCATTTATACAATTTTTTTTTTCTGATGATTGGTCTTTGTTGTCATCTTCCTGAATGTATAAAGTAGCCAAGAATCACACTTTGAATTAAGAATATTATTAAAATTACATGATGGTTCAATTCCTACCCTCCTAAATCACATTTCTACTTAGATTTTGTTTTTTACGTTTGTACCAGCATCATTTTTGGGTTTTCTTCCAGAGCTGTCTCTGAACACAGCGAGCTTTGCCAAAAGCACGGCCATGCTGGGCAGTGCAGAGGACAACACTGCTCTGTCCCGTGCTCTCTCCCAGCTGGCGGAGGTGGAGGACAAGATGGAGCAGTTGCATCAGGACCAAGCTGCGTACGACACCTTCAGCTTTGCAGAACTCATAGTAGATTACATCCGCCTGCTGGGAGCCGTCAGGGTACGCAGACAATTTGTTAAGCTAGTTACTGAATGTCAGAGCCGTTCTCTTCTCTAACAGACAATAGAGAGAAATTTCGGTTTTCCCCACGACACAAAGCACCTATTCGCTGTTGTTCTGGAAAGAGGACTGTAGCTGTAAAACAAGAAGGCAAATATAAACATGAACATGATTGTCTGTGCATGTGCGCCCTGCAGGGGTCTTTTGATCACCGGATGAAGGCGTGGCAGCGTTGGCAGGATGCTCAGTCTATGTTGCAGAAGAAGAGGGAGACTGAGGCCAAGCTGCTTTGGGCCAACAAGCCGGATAAGCTTCAACTGGCCAAAGAGGAGATTGCTGAGGTACCTCACAGGCCAAAAACAACACAATGAAAATGACTGTCTTCTCAAAGTTTTAGTTTTCAATGAGATGCTTCGTTTCTTCTTTGTGCTATGGCATGATTTTACTGTGAATATGGTTCTATGATGGACTTCTGGTTTGAGACTCCATGATTTTACTCCACTTCTCTTTTCAGTGGGAGACCAAAGTGACTCAGTATGAGAGAGACTTTGAGAGGGTTTCTGCAACTGTGCGCAAGGAGGTTGTCCGTTTTGAGGTACTGATCTTCATCAGTGTTGCATCAGTTACATTTGAAAAGGCTCAGAATTAACCTTTTTTTAATTTTATTTTTTTGTAATCTCTTGCAGAAAGAAAAGACCAAGAATTTTAAAAGACAGATAATCAAGTATTTGGAGTCTCTGCTTCAGTCTCAGCAACAGGTCAGTTTTTCTCTGGTGAAACATGAATACTCAACAGTTGCTCAGTTTCAGTACTATGGGTCAAACTAGTTAAGAGTACAAGTCCTACAGCCCCTGTTGAGAAAAAGGTGGAATACTGGAAAATGTCAATAAAAACAGAACGTACCTGAAAACACTTAAAATTTCAGCTGCTAATAGAGATCATAAATGTTGTTCTTTATGGGATATTAGACGGTGTTTACAGCTGAACTGGTAATATTGAATTATTAAACAGCAGGAAAATGAGGAAAGCTGAGCTTATGTATATTCACTGCTGTTTTGACTTCACATTCTTTTTTTCAAGTTATTATTAATTAACCACATGAAATGCTGCTCTGGTTCCATACTTTCAAACAAAGAAAAATGTTATGTTTTAGTCTCCGTAAGTCTTCCCCCATTCACCTATTTGCTCTGGACAGGCAAAAAGTTTGTCCAAACACAGCACCAGTTTTTCTTTTTTGTCCTTTTACACTAGAGTTCTTTTAAAGGTGATCTATAGAACTTTTTCATAAAAACGGATATTTTTTTCAACAATAATACACCCACAGAATGTTTAAAGGGTTGTAGAATAAAAGTGTTCTTTTTGGAGAAAAATAAATATTTTTCTCCAAAAATTATATTTTTTATGGGTCCGAAAAAAGTAAATATTTTCCTTTGGTTGCCTCGCCCCCCTCTACAGCAAGTGTCTCTCAGTGAAAAGCATCAGGGCGTTGATGTCATAAGAAGTGGAGCGCACAGGATGCCAGATCGCTTGCTAATCCACATTTACTACCGTCTGTTTTTTGTGATCTAAGCATGTTTTACACGGTGATTGTTGCCATGTGTAATGGCGTCATATGGCACACAAAAAATAATCTTATACATTGCCACGTAAGACTCATCGCTTGACACCACCTCAGACTATATAATCACGGCTTCTCCCTTGCGGACATTCGGCCAACCTGGCAACCGGTGCAGCTGACGGTAGGAGCAAGAAAACTGTGACTACTGACCAGGAGGAACCAAAGTTTTATAGATCACCTTTAAACAAGCACAGGAACCGGTTAGGTGGGATGCTTAATTCATTGTCTTTGCCATTTTATGTTGAGGAAAATTATCTGAAATTACTTCTTGTGCCGTTCTTTTAGCCCATTGCTGAAACTGTTTATTTCTAAGAGACTCTACCTTTTCAAGGTGCTCTTTTTATATCCAATCTCATTACTGATCACCCTAATTAGTTGGAAAATGCTCTTCCAGTTTTTAATCCTACTAACTTTTCCATCCTTTTGTTGTCCCTATCCCAACTTTTTTTAAAACATGTTGCTGCCATCAAATTCAATATGAGCTCCTGTGTTTTTTTTGTTTTGTTTTTTGCTTCCTTCAGTCAAATGTGTCCTGTTCCACACTGGAAATGTATGTTTCTTTCCTTTTTGTTTCCTTTCCTTTCACTGTAAATCGATTATTAGTTTATGAGATATCCTAGGTGATGCATTTTTATTTATAATTTCCACAGCAGCCCAGCTTTTTTTTGGAGTTTTGGTTATAAAATATTCATGGTTTATACCATGCAACATCTTATCTCTAAAAATAACCTCACCCAATTGTCTTTTCTTTCTCTCCAGCTGATAAAGTACTGGGAAGCTTTCTTACCGGAAGCTAAAGCAATTGCCTAATCTTCGAGCACCAGCCCTCTGGACGACAAAACAGGCTGCCTTCTTCTTAAACACTTTACCTCTTTTGCCTTTAAACCAAGGAAAATGTGTGCATTGAAAAGGGAGATACAATCAACCTTTCTTTTTTTTTTCTTTTTTTGTAATCACCTTTAACATATAGCTCTGTATTGTATTGTATCAATAATTGTATATTTTCATTTAACTTTCCACAGATATTTTCTTATTAGACTAAGGAGATTGCATATACAAAGCTATGGACAAATGAAAAGAGGAAAAGTGTAGATGAATAATTCCCCTAATTTTATGAGAGAGGGGAAATGAATCGAGTGGGATACACTCAGGATTTTCTCCTCAATGTGATCAGGAGTTTCTCACATCAGTGGTGGTTGGTTGTTGACGACACGGTCAGGTGAGGAAGGTGGCCGAGAGTCTCGCTATCTCTTCTTATTAATGAGTAAAAGGGATTAAAATGGCAGTTAAAGACATTTTTGAGCACTACCACCAGCTGGTTTCATCCTTTTTTTATTTTTTCTCCTTTCTATTCAGAATTACAGTAGTGTGATGTTGCGGGGTGGGTGTTCAGCTGGATGAGGGGCATTAGAGGGATTTCCAGGGGTCAAAGGTGGCGTCGTGGGGCTTGTATGCAAAGTTAATATTTTTGATGGTCTTTCAGTTGTCATGCAAACCTTTTGTCTGTGCCTTTTTAAGACATTGTTTGGAAGAAATTTGCAGACAGGCTTGTGTAGTGCAGAGGCTTTAGATACCACCTCATCAGCCATACTGACATCATGTACCATGATTGTGTTTTCACTTTTTAGAACTTTTTTTTTTTTTGCCTAAATTGGCTCTTTCTACCATCAGGCAGCCTTGTATGAAAATCTGGTGCACAGTTAAACAGGACATCATGTCAGAACCTGTATTTTCATTTATCAAAATTGCATTATTGTTGTGTAATGAATGATATGCAGTCAGTGTTTGTTAGCGCTCAACTGCAACTGAGGTAAATTACAGTAAATGCTGACATGAGCTCTGTGTGGATTAACAAACTCATGCAAGTTCAAGTCTCAGCTTTATGATCTCATGAGATGAAAGCTGTCTGGATTATTTAGTCTCTCCTGGAAGTGTGGTTTGCATGACGTGTAAGAATAAGGGAGCTGCAGCTAACAGTTGCTTTACTTGTGGATTTGTTACCCAAAGAGGTGATAGTTTGGTGTAAAAGTCTGAAGAAACTAATGTTTAATGGGAACCTTGTTTTTCCACTTCTGATTGGGTAAAGTTCTGCCCCATTTTGTTCAGTCTTGTTTGCAATTCAGTCCCCTTTTATTAGAATTTGGCTTCACTGATGCCAAGGGGTGGGGGGTGCTGCAGCACATGTGGAAATAAAAAGAGGATTTCTGCTAGTTGCTGTATTAAGTCTGCATTCCACATCATCCCTCTGGTTCACAGTTTCAGTTCTGAAAATGGTTTTTGATTCTGCTGCAAAATAAAGGGCCATTTCACTGTTTTTTGGCAAATAGACCAGATAGTGCAGATGAAAAACCTGGACACAGAAACCCAGTTCATGATTTTAGGGTTGGGTTTCATCATAATAGTTTAAATAAAATGTTGGAAAAAGTCTTTAAAACAGACATATTTTTCTCTTTAAATAAAATAATAAATAATAATAATTGATAAAATAAAACAGACATTTTCCATGTTTTCAGAAGAGCAATGAAGGTTTATTTGCTGTCTAAGGGATGAAGTTGTCCACAATTGGTCAGTTTTTGTCTGCCTTTTAATCTGGATCTGATCT
>JAPMNP010715552.1:0-15004 GCA_029874935.1 Atherina boyeri
ACAATTAATTATAGATTTGTCTGATATTTTAAACATCAATTATGGGAAGGAATAGTTTGTGTTAAATGTAATCCTTTATTTGGTTTCATAACACATGCCAGCTAACCCCATGTTTAAAATGTGGCTAATTGAAGGTTACTGCCGACTGTGTTTAGACATGTTGTTAGCACTGACATTTCCTTGCCATGGATTTAAAATGTGTTTTGCTGCTATAAAGAAACGCTGGACATGTTTTAGTTGACGTAAACAAAAATTATACAATATCAATCCTCAAATTTAGATTTTTAAGGATTTTAAGCTCTAGTTGAAGGTTTACATTTCCCAATCAAACTTGAAGTAAAGAATTTGGTGTGGGATAAATTAAAAGCATCAGATGATACAGATACTGCTGAAGAGGTCTTATTAAGCAAATATCATATTGATAATTTAACATCCTCACTGCTTCTTATCAAAGTCGAAGTAAAGTATGTCCCGTAAAACAAATATTCTGCTAAAATACTTGGCTAGCAGTTTATAGTTGTGATTCACCACATCCTTAAATTTCAGAATTAGGTTATGGGAAATGTTTTGTTTCCTGTACAGAATTAGTTGGAAATCTAAGCTTTGGGAGAAAGCTCTAGGTTTTTAGAAAAGGGAAATTTCTTTTTTTTTCCTGCAGTACTGAAACATAGACAATGCCTACCATAAACTCACAGAAATACATGTTTTGACTCTACTATGAACTAGTATCTTACTATTTGTCTCTACGTGGTTTTCGTAGATGAGTCCCAGCAGGAGAATGGGGTCCAGACAAACCATTACAGCACCATCTCTCCCCCTGCCTCACCTGTGGCCCAGGAAGAACCCTTCTCCACATACTTTGAAGACAAGGTGTCCATTCCAGAGAGTGTCAACCAGGTAACATTAACAGCCAGTGTTTTTTGTGAAAACACTGAAGAAAAAAAAACTGTAACTTAGCATTGGTTGAAATGTTATTGAATGTTTTGTTTTTTATTATTATTTCTGTACCTATTAAGATTTTTTTTTAAATCTTCTGTTTGGGTCTTTTTAATCAGGTATTCAGTTTTCGTAAACTCTGGGCCTTCACTGGACCAGGGTTTTTAATGAGCATTGCTTACTTGGATCCAGGAAACATCGAGTCAGACCTGCAGTCTGGAGCTAAAGCTGGCTTTAAGGTGAAGAATAAATACATGTTCTTGTAGACAGCAAAACAATCCTGGCTGTTTGATTTCTTTTAACATTCAAGGAAGTAAATCTACTTTTTCTTTTGTTATTTTCTTCCCTAGAGACATAATGCATCTTTTCCTTTCTTCATCTTAATGTCTTATTGTTTGAGGGCAAAATGGCCTTACATATAATCAAAGTTTTTCTCTGTTTGCTTCATCATGTTCCGTTTTTTGTACATTCATGCATAAATATATTTTTGTTCACTAAAGCATAGACTACTAGACTATACAAGCTTCCTTTCTTTTATTCTTTCTTTTGTGTCGTTTTTTTTTTTTTTATCACTAATTATTATGAGGAAATACCAGTTTTTGATTTGTTTTTATTATCAAAATGTTACTCTTATACCTTTTATAGCGACTTGTGCTAATTTTGAGTTTCTTTCACAGCTCTTATGGATACTCCTTGGTGCCACCATTATTGGCCTGCTGTTGCAGAGATTAGCTGCACGCCTCGGGGTCGTCACAGGAATGCACCTGGCTGAAGTCTGCAATCGCCAGTATCCCACAGTGAGCATCCCCTCCAATAACTCACCTAAAATACATTTTTCTTGTCATTTTTTATTATTTCCTTCAGTCATTTCTTTAAGGAGTAGGTGTTTACCATACCTTTTATTTTATATCTTGAATATTATTTCAGAGAAATAAGACAAGTCTCATTGAATAGTTTTTTCTCCCTCAGGTTCCTCGGATAATCCTTTGGTTAATGGTTGAACTGGCAATTATTGGCTCAGACATGCAGGAGGTCATTGGCTGTGCCATAGCTTTCAATCTTCTCTCAGTGGGCCGGTAATTATTTTTTTTTTGTAAAAAAGTAATGAAAAACATTTTTACAGATTTATTGAATCGGTTATATTTGTATTGATTTGTTTTACATCCAGGATCCCACTGTGGGCAGGAGTTCTCATCACCATCACAGACACATTTCTGTTTCTCTTTTTAGACAAATATGGTATGTAATTAACTAATAAACTAATTTAGAGACATTTGTCCAGCCCATGATTAATTTACTTTGTATATCTTTGTAGGCTTGAGGAAACTCGAAGCTTTCTTTGGCTTTTTAATCACTGTAATGGCCATCAGTTTTGGTTATGAGGTAAGGTTCCTTAACAGTTCAAACATTAATTCAAGTGTGTATTTCATGCCTGCTTTTTGATTTTGCATTGTCGTCTTTTAGTATGTGCTGGTGAAGCCAGACCAAGGGGAGCTTCTAAAGGGGATGTTTGTACCCTACTGTGCCGGTTGCGGACCTGCTCAGTTGGAGCAGGCTGTGGGAATTGTAGGTGCCGTCATCATGCCTCACAACATCTATCTGCACTCTGCATTGGTCAAGGTGAGAGATGTTGATGTAATAAGATTCAGAGGCAACTGAATTTTTGCAACTCTACATGAATGTTGAATTAAAACTGTTCTAAAAATAGCCTGAATAATTTTGATGAGAAACGGAACATGGAGATGAAAAGCTGTGTTTTTTCTGTTAATTTCCTTCAGTCTCGGGATATAGACCGCAAAAATAAGAAGGAAGTAAAGGAAGCCAACAAGTACTTCTTTATCGAGTCAACTATCGCCCTCTTTATCTCCTTCCTCATCAACGTCTTCGTAGTTGCAGTCTTTGCTCAAGCTTTCTACAATAAAACCAACATGGACGTGGTAAGTACACAGCATTCTATGCTGTATATTGTGGACCACAATATACAACAATATACCACAATGTATTGGCTATTTTGCAATTGATTTGAATTATTGTTTTTTAATTAAATACCTTGACACAAAACCGAAATACATTTTTTTCCCAATTTTGTTGTTGCAGAATGCTGAGTGCAACGCCACCGGCAGCCCTCACACAGATTTGTTCCCTCTCAACAATGCCACTCTGGAGGTGGACATTTACAAAGGGGTATGTTTCATTAGCACAACAGTAAACTCTCATTTCATAGATTATAAGAAATTAGATGTGGTAATTGTAAGGCCAGGAAGGGGACACACAGCCTGTATGTCACCATATAGTTAATCATGAGTTATAAAGATAATGTCAGCTAAAAATTTCTATTTTAAGACATGTTTATGCTGGTGTTTAAAACTGTGGTCAATAAATCTATTATCATGCATTCGTGCAATTACAGTAATGAATGTCATTAATGTCATCAACAAATAGTCAGATAATTTTATTGTTCTGTTCCAGGGAGTGGTCCTGGGTTGCTTTTTTGGTCCTGCAGCTCTCTACATCTGGGCTATAGGGATTCTCGCAGCTGGTCAGAGCTCCACCATGACAGGCACTTATTCTGGGCAGTTTGTGATGGAGGTAAGAATCCCTGCTGGTTGCATGCTATTACCGTGTGCATGTGTGACTGTGAAAAACAAAGATGCTTCTAAATCTGTACAGTCATGTCGTTTTTTATATCTGTGTTAAGGGTTTCCTGAACCTGAAGTGGTCTCGTTTTGCACGAGTGCTGCTAACTCGCTCCATCGCCATCACACCCACACTTCTAGTAGCCATTTTTCAGGATGTTCAACATCTGACTGGGATGAATGACTTCCTGAACGTCCTTCAAAGCATGCAGGTCAGGACATTAAGAAGAGATGGATGTTATACTATCAGTAGCACATAAGATATTAAAAGATTCACTGTCATTTCTCTTCTTACCCAACAGCTTCCATTTGCTTTGATCCCAATTCTGACCTTCACCAGTCTCACTTCCATAATGAACGACTTTGCAAACGGACTGTGAGTGAAATACATGTTTTTAAATTGATGTCTTCTCTAATGAATTTATATAAATGAAGTCCGATTACTAAAATTAAAAGTAAAACTTTATGAATACCAAATGGAAAAGGGTTTATTAAGGCACTTGAGTAAAAACTACATGTATTGAATTGTCAATGCACTGATTAGTACTGATTAATAGTGAGCTTTATTTATATTAATTCATACTCCTGCAAGTTGACATATTTGAGTTGATTTGCTCCCTTCTCCACCAAGTCTCAGAAAGTTTATTTGTACTAACAATTAAAAAACATCCAGCAATATTCTTATACATTCCCCAGGGTTCTTGTCTTGTTAGAGGGGAAAGTAGCTCAGTCCCAAGAATCACAGCCCACATTCCACTGCAGGAGAGTTCAATATTTGGGGAAAATATAGGACCAAGTATAGGCAAGAGTTAATCTTATTTTGTGAACAAGTCTTGTCTGGATATAAAACCATGTAATTACTGATGGTTTTTAATATGTTTTGACATTAGTTAAGCATTTCAGCAGAGGAAGTGAAAGGTGTGACAACCAGTTGAAGAGTGTGTTCTGACTGAGCACAGTTTGTCTGCTCAAGGTTATCACAGGACTTTTTGCAGACCTTATGATTTGATGACGTGTACTAGAAAACATATATAAAATGTTTTCTTTGTTTATTCACAAACTAAAGTAGTAATGTGTCAACTAGAAATTTCCTCAGTGGTGTGACTGTAACAGGAGAAACTCTGATTCAAGACAACTGTATTCTCAGATATTTTCTGCCTGTAAATGTTGCTGAATACAAAGTATTTTCACATTGTTAATTATAGGAAAAAAAACATTATTTTTTGATGATCTGATAAGGTGTCTGTTTTTGAAAGGTTGTGGAAGATCTCAGGCAGCATCGTCATCTTGGTGGTCTGTGCAATCAACATGTACTTTGTGATTGTTTACGTGACGGCACTGAACAGCGTGCTGCTCTACGTTCTTGCTGCTATCCTTTCTTTCGGATATCTGTGCTTTGTTGGCTACCTGGTGAGTTTACATAATAGGACTTTTTAGAAAATAACTTAAATATGTGATTCTCAGGAAATAATCCAAAGTACACTTTAGTCTTTAAAACTTGATGGCTGAGTCTGTACATGGATGCATTGTTTGTTACCATCAGCTGGTTTTGTGATTGAGAGCTCTACACTATTTACATTTAGCTTTTTGTTTTACTTATTTTCAAATAACCAAAAAGTATTAAGATTAGTAATTATCATTTAGTAATGAAGATGTGAATAATTTATAGTAAAGAGTAAAACATTTGTTTTAAACCGCTGTATTAATATGTGAAAAAGAGCATTAACCTTAAAAAAGACAACAGTTAAAGAGCCTGAGGGGAAAAAAGATTAACACTGTTACATTATATTCAGTTTTTAGTGCTCTAAATGTTCAAAAGGTAGAACATCAACAGATACAATGTTCTTTAATTATAGAAGTTAGGGTACACAGATGCCTATATTATGACCTTGTCGTTCAACTCTACCCATAATGATTTTGGTAAAATACATTTGAAAATCAACTTCAACATTTTTAATTATTTCTTTACAAAGATGTCACTGACGCAGAAAATCTGATTGGTTGAAATCTTGTTTTTTACAAGTCCAATTGTGTTCTGGACAATGTTGGCCAATTCATTTTGTTATGTTACTATGCACATTCATGCAGTCATGGCATCATCTTCTGTAAAAAAAATTTCAGGCCACATTCAAAATCTTGTTGAGTTACTTACTTCAAAAAAGAGTGTCAGTACTGTAATGTGTTGTAAAAATCTTGACCTCTTGCTCTCCTCCTGTTGTCTGCAGGCATGGCACTGTCTGATTGCCTTGGGTGTTTCCTGCCTGGACTTTGGCAGTGGGGTAAGCAACCGACCTGCTGTGTTCATAGAGGAGCAGTCTGAGTACGACTCCTAGAGCTGAACACGACAGTAACCACCAGCATATCTCTTTCCTCTGGGAGAGCCTTGTACACAACCAAGATTTTTCAAGATCATGTAGGATCTTGAAAGCCCTTTTTTTTTCGCTGATGTTCCATGTTTATTTTATGTGGGGCTGGATATCAAAATTGATGCTTTTTAAACTCATATAAAATCTACACCAGCGTAGTATAACTAGATGCTCATATTTGAGGCTTGCGTCAATTTACAGGAAAATCCTTATATGATGTAAAAAGAGCAAATAGAATAATAATTGTTTCAATTCTTAAAATTATTCGCTGTATTAAGTCAACAAGGAGACATACATTTATGATTAACTAACTGTCATGGCACCAGCAATGTCACAAACAGGGCCTTTGCCTGAGTGACATCATAATGAATCATGCTGGCACAACTCAAGCTTGCAAGACTGAATTGTCATCTGAAATTCAACATCATCTCTTCTGGATAACTATACCTCGCCCACAGCCGTCAGTATACACAAGCACATGGTGGCAGGAAGTTCTTTGTGCAGGAGGTCTCCTAACAACTGAAAACACTCTGTACGGTGTCTGAGCAGGGAGTGCTGGAGGCAGGATACGATGTAAAAAGTATGCTGTTGAAATGGAAGTTTGTTGGGTCTTTTTTTGTCTTTTTTTGTCTTTTTTTAAGAGCATGTTGAGGGTGAAGAGATGATGCTCCCTATGGATCCTCAATGATGACCAAAATTTACTTTGGCATTTGATAACAAGCTGCCAAAGATCCGATGAGGTTGCTGTTGTGAATTTGTAGAGGAGATCTGAAAAATGAGATAATCTCGCATCTGAACACCTTCAGACCCACAGAGCCTGCAGTACACCCACATTGATTAAAGTAAATAAGTTGGATGGTTGAGAGAAGAATAAACAGTCAGAAACGCAGTATTTTATTAGAATTTGCACATTTTATCCAAAATGTCATCTGGACTAAGAGAGTTGCAGCTGGTTTAGCTTGTTCTCCATCTTGTGGGAATCCAGAAACCTAAACTTTTAGGAAGCTGAATAATGAAAGTGCACATGCAATAGTGGTTTGATTGCATAAGCTTGATTTTTACCTCGTGCAAAACAAATCACACTTCTGATTTCGATTGGATCATTTTTATCTTTATCTCATGGCAGTTTAATCATTGTAAAAAAATATTTTCTAATTGACTAGGCTGCTTACACAATTTAGGATAATGGGGTTATGTTTCGGATAATTTGCATTCATTCCAATATTTCATCAACTTTTTTTTGCTAGTTTATGAAACAGTTAATGTTGACTGTACTAATTCACATTGCTCTCTTGTTAACACCGTTGACTTGTCCTTAACATTTTTAATTTAGTGGAGCCGCTTCTCATGTTAATGAAAATTTCATAAATACTCTACCTCAATGTCAGCTACTGTTTCATTTCATTGTAGCATTTCATGGTCTGTCTGATTCACTGGATTTTTGCATTTGATTAAAAAATATTTACAACTATAACTGTAAGGTGATATTTAAGATATTTTTAGTTACATGTACTAGAAAGCTCAAAATGATATCCAGCCCCAGTTGTGTGCAAAACCTCTTGGTTACAAGGTTTTAGGGTTATTTTTCTTCCCTATGTTCAGTTCTTCTTCTTCTTTCTTTTTTTTGTTTGTCATAAGCTTAGTCCTTTTTAACATGTCAATGAAGCTATAGAACCAAGTTTGGATGTCATGTATACTTTTATTTATCATTCTTTCTCCCTACAAGACTGCAAGTGGAGATTCTGAGGACAAAATTAATTTCTAATATGGGCTTTCTGTTGCAATATTAGGTTTTGTATAAGTTGGCCTGGGTATTAGCAATATTATTATGATTTATTGTCTGAGCATCACCTTGTAATTTACTAACTAATCTCAAATTGAAGATAATTCACGAGTTTCGCTCTAGAGACCCACTTTTGTGCAGCTGAACTGAATCAATATGAAACCAGCAAAACTCTGAGTGATTGAAGTTTCTCTCTGAAAGCTTATTTTAGTGCCTCAGTTATCACGATGTCAGAGACATCTAGCACCTTTCGTTTAAGAAACATAGTCATGTATTCAGTTATACCGCATATGTGTTGTATTTTATATTCTACCGAAAGTTATTTGGATTTCGGAATACTGTCTAAATGCCTTGAACACACCAGTGGAATGCATTTAGTTGTTTGCAGTGCACAGGAGTGGTTTCATTTCCTTTTAGTTGTCACAGTTGTGGTGGATGTTTTCACTGTTGTTGTTTTTTTTTTTAGAAATGCAACATTTCATTTATCTTGATCACATTTGTTTGTTAGTTTTTTTCAAAGGGTCGGGATATGTTAACACGTAGATGATAGCTATAATTGCTGGCATTGTAAATGTGCAGAGCAATGGAGAGGAGCCGCTTTTGTATGTGATTAAAATGATGTATTTAGAATTATTGTAAATGCCATGAAAGAGAAGTGAAAACATATGTAGAAAGTTTATATATATATCCCATGATAACAAGTTGGTCTCTGAGAACTTCACAGTCTGCATCCCACAGAATTCATATTGTATATTAAAATCATTCCATAGCTCAGAATGAAATAAAGTCCAGTAAGATTTAGCCAAATATAATATGTACAGATATAATTAAACATTTTCTACTGATGGATTTTTTTAATGTTACCGTTTTGTCCATAGCTCTGGCTGCAAGTAGTTTGACTGTAACTTTGTGATGGCAGGAGAAAATTGTTTGTTTTTCTTGCTTTGATTTCCGTTTTCAAAAACGTGTAATATTTTGTGCTATATTTCTTTGTTTGATTTTAGTGTAGATCTAAGTCCACTGATTAATTTGCAGGTCAAAATAAAGGTTATAAGACCTGTTTTATAAGGGAAAAAAGACATTTAATAAGCAAATAAAAAAAATCAATTTAGGAAAAACAATGACATTGATGTTTTAATCATCTGCCACCTGTACCAGTCGGTACCAGTCAGTTCCTGTTTTATGTACTTATAACTGTGTTATAGTCAGTTCTCGGTCAGCTTTCATACAGACTTCTTTCAGACGAACTTATCCAGCTTGATTAATTTATAATTCAGTAGCAACTGGATAATATGGAAATAAAACTTGATTTTGTCTAATTATTGACAATTTATCTTGATGGTGAAGTCAGGGAGGCATTGATGTTGCTCAGCACCTTTAAAATGATTGGGCACACCTCCGTATTCAAGGGACTGTATATGGTTTAACTTGTCGGCACTGAAAAACCTTTTTTTCAGTCTGGCATGACTTTAGCATGTGAAGTTGATATAGTAACAGTCAGAGCATGGACAAATCAGGCAGTGAAGACAAGTCTGCAAGTTTAAAGTTAGTATTAAAGTATTCTAAAGCATTTAACTGAGCAACATCCAAGTGAAATGAACATTTTCAGAGAAGATGAAAATGTATGGCACATCATTCAATCAAAAAAGTTAATTAGGTTTTCCGATTCTTTCAGTAGTTATCGCAGGGGGTGTTCTCTTCAATGGAAAGGTCAGGTACTTCTGGAGGTCTGTGTTTTAGACTTCTCAAGCTTTTTTCATAGAAAATGAACCACGTTTTTCAAGCAACCGTGAATTTATTCACTAGGAATACCTCTCACACACACACACACACAGAAGGATGACAAACTCATATTTCAAGTGTTAGAGAAAATGTCACAGTTGTGATGTCAGAACCAAAGTAGTCATTTTATATCTGATCTTTGAGACTGAATGAAAATATGTCTGTTCTTTGCTGCTGGATGAAGCGCACAATGTGTCCGAAATAAAAAACAATTATGGATATATGGACATTTGTTGGAGTCTTCTGTCTTAATGTCTCAGTAATGACTCATGATGTTTATTACATAATATATAGTTTATATATAATATATATATTATATATGTATGATATATACATGTTGTGTGTTTATATATATATTATATATATATATATGTATACATAATGTATACATATATACAGTATATATAATGTGTATATATATATATGTATTTTAGTCTAGATTTTAATCTCTATAACAATACTTGAAAAACAAAAAACCATGTTGCTAAAATCATTGCATAAAAATGAAAAAATTCCCCCATGGTAGTGAGGTGAGACGGGTTGAAAAAAGAGAATCTGAGGGTGTGAGCAGGTATGGAGGTAGGCAGGTAGTTTATATATATTATATATGTATGATACATTTATGTATGTAGATGGATGGAAAAAAGAGAATCTGAGAATCAATATATATAGGCAAGTTGGAGTAAATGAGAAGTCAATGATATCGGTTGAAAAAACTGAGAGAAAATTTAAACCAGTATACTGAGAGATCTGTCCTGAAGAATGGTGTGTGAAATGGTGTCAAAGGCTTCACTCGGATCGGACCACAGTCAGCTGCAAGGAGATCATTTGTGATTTTGAGTAATTCTCTTTCAGTTTAGTGGAAAGTATAGTTGCCGAACTGGAATTACCCATAAAATGTATTATGACTTAGATGGGTATGAAGCTGAGAAGCAGCAGTTTTGTCAAGAATCTTTGAAAGAAATGGAAGGTTGGAAATTATGTGTGTGGAAAGAGGGGTCAAAGGAGAAATGGAGGCCTTAATAAGAACAGTTGGAATGGGGTCCAAATGACATGTTGACATGTTTATTTTTTGTGTTGTTTTTTTTAAGATTTAGAATAAAGCTGAAAGTGACTTGGAAAGGGAAGACAGAGGGAACTGGGTAAAAGTAATTTGAATAAGTGTTTGGAGCACGTTTACGATGGATATTTTCTGAAGAGAGAGAACAAACCATCTGTAAAAAAGAAAAATACACCCAAATAGTTTATCGTCACAGACTTTGTTCTATCAACAATATATGTACTTAGAATTACCCATAAATATATTCTAAACCTATAAGATGAAATATTGTTAGAAGACAGAAGCCATATTTGAGGGGTATGGAGAAACATGATATACTAACAAGATGTGTATACCATTCCTTCAGCTTTCCTGAGTCAAAGGATACACTTTGGTAGCATGCTCTCATGGTGGGCAGAACAAATGCTTTTTTCAGGATTTTCCAGCTTTAAATGAGGAAAATTGAGTTTGGGAAGTCACACTTTTTAGCCAAGGTGAGCACTTCTGAGTAATCTGTGATTATAATACAATTAATTTGGGAGCAAAGCAGTCTTTACTCTTCACAGCTGATCAAAACACTGTATTGATTGGGGTCTTTTCCTTTTGTATAAGCAAATATTTTGCTTCACTTAGTTGCTAAACAGTCAACCACCAACACCTGATACTGATTTTCTGCTTTTCAATACATTGCCTAATGAATTGTGATAGAGTAAAACCTGGATTAACATAAAAATAGTATTAGCAACACAGATGTTTTCATTAATCTTGATTTGCTAAATGTGTGTAACAATGTGGTGTGCTGCTTTTTTAATTATAGACATATTAGGGATTGTTAGGACTTTAAATTTTCCCTTGAAAATTCAAATCAATCGATGGTTTAAATCATGGAAAAATTATATTTATAAAATCTTGATATTGTACCATTTTTATTCTATTTTGGTTGATTTGGGCTCTTATATCTTCATTGCCAATAAAATCATGCAATGCTGATTTATGAGATAAATTTGCAATCTGATTATTGATCTAATTTATGATAAACCTCTGTATTGCTCTCTTTCAGATGCAAAGGGGACTTTCACGCCACACAGACATTTATTTACTGAATGACATGGACTCTGAGTCTGTGGTTGAGAGATGAAAGGACACTTGGAGTGGGTGCTGTGAACTATGGTTGACAGTGGACAGACAACCTAACTGAAACAAGGGACCACTGAAGCTTGGCCAGTATATTTTCATCATCACCTCGTGGTGCCTAACATGTTTGAAGTGACCTTATAGTGCACCCAGAGATAGCTAAAACTGTGTCAATCAGTGACAGATGTTTTCTATAGCAAATGTGTCGCCAATTGCCGATATAAACAAGTTGCTAGGACACATCTGTACTGCTACTGTGATACACTAATAACATCCACCTTCTGTACGGAAAAGCCAGTGATAGTTATCAACCAGAAACTACAAAAATGGAATGAAGGTTTTTCCATTCAGAAATAAACTAATAATGCCTAAAAATAGTTATCATAACTGATAAATCATAGGCAAAGTAGTGTACCAATGTCAGATGTTTGTTTTAGCCATTAAGATGTATATAATGCTACATGTAAGGGCTGTTAGTTTTCATTTTTCATGTATTTACCTTTTTAACCTTCATCTTCTGTTTTACTTGGTTTAATCTAAAGAAAATGTTTTCATCTGAAAACCATACAGCAAGAAACACAAACATGAGTCGTCCTAACCCATAATTTATGTCACAGTCTGTTCCCAGTTTTTATGTTTTTGTTGCGGACCAATCAGATACCCATTCTTCTGATTACTATTGAGATTAAATATTAAATTAGGGATTAATATTAGACTTATATAATTGACTGATAATAATATATTGAACATGTATATAACGCCTAAAAATATACTGGGTATTTATGTGTGATGTGATCCCATGTTTTATACAACATGTAAGAGGTGGCAGTTTTATGTCACCCTTTTTTTGTAACAGATATGCAAAATATTTTTGAAAAAATCCCATTTAATGCTGGAGTACAAATTTATTATTTCATTTTTAGGGGTGGTTGATATGCTTTAATGTTCAAAACAGCACATTATTTTTTAATCAGATTAATTGCTGCAGCACTTCTGTCTGGAATGCTCCGTTAGTTTTTTGTCGTGTCCAACTTGCCTTTTTTTGAAGGATTAATGCAAAAGTGGACCTTTCATGTAACACTGAAGGGAAGCTGCAAGCCCAAAAATCCCTTTCAGTGATAGAGTATTTGTGGAAAGAATTTGTCAGCGTTTTATGCAAATATAAGATCATTGTGAGTTATGGCAGTAAAGCCAGGGGTTCAAGAATTTGACAAGTTCTTGCTGCAATGGTTTTTATTGATACTATAAAAATGAAAATATTGATAGAGAATATGGTAGCATGGGGCGGTGTGTGGCGCAGTGGGTTAGGCGCCCGCCCCATGTACAGAGGCTGTAGTTCCTCGCCTGCAGCTGTGGTCCTGGTTCGATTCCCGGCCTGTGACCCTTTACTGCGTGTCATTCCCTGCTCTCTCTCTGACCCCTTTCCTGTCCAGCTACTTTCATAAAGGCCACTAGAGCCCAAAAATCCTTTAAAAAAAAAAAAAAAAAGAGAATATGGTAGCAGACACAAACTTTAAACCTTCTTCATGTGAGTATTATTTGGAGCACAATTACATTCCCACTTCATCCGAATAATTTTCCATCACAAATCTGCAGCAGGTTCTATAATTGATCAGGACTGAATGCACTAGTAAGTTTCTAATCAGTCCCTACATCTATCATTATTATGTCCCTGCACATTTGCGTTGAATTTCATCAATAATTTTTATTTTATTTTTCATTTTTTTAATTTAATGGTCATTTTCTGTTCAGCTTAGGTTGGGTTGCTTTATGATGTGTTTGTTTGCTGTATTTTCCTGATTTTCTAATGATCTGTTAGTTTTCATGGAAGTTTTGTTTAGCTTCTGTTTCTAGAAAATTATATTGCTTTAAGTTTGCCAAGTTTGTGCAGATGTGCCATATGTGTACTATCATTTCTGAAATGGTTGTCATCGAAAAACTTACCGCTGAGGTTACTACAGGACAAGTTGTGTGTCACATTAATGATTGCAGCATGTTTGGTGTAGATACATCAGAGAAAATATAATTTTGTAACTGGAATCTGGTTTATGGTTGGTGTGAGGTGAGGCTGTACAACACATGAATGAGTTCGACTGTTGAAATGTCAGAGATAATGGTTCCCTTCACAACAGAGAACTATGATGAAAAATTTCTCTGATACTTTGATGCCGGGCTTTTGGTGTACTTGATTAACTAAATCAGTAGCACCTTTTTAAAAGAAAAGAAAAATATACCAGATTTTTCTCTTGACTGGATATCAAGCTGGTCTCATATTGTATGTCATCGTAACTGTGCAGATGATTAGTGCCCCCTGTGCTCACCAATGTGCCTCGTGTGTTGGATGACGAGAATTTTTTTTTATGTCTCAGAAAAAGGAGTGATAAGCTGAAATCCTGGCAGTCTGAACTATTACCCGGAGAACTACCAACATAGAAAATATTTATATTAACGTGTCACATTTTGAAATATTGTTTTGATTATTTAATTATGGAGGATTAGTTCAAAACCATTTTTTGTTTGTTTGATGTTCAGACAGAAAACTGCTGCCATGTTATGTGAGACAATATCCAGATTATGTAGAAGGTTGATCTCCTGCCGTTGTATGTTTGAATATTTGTCTTGGCATAAGAATAAATGAATAAACTTGTTTTAAATGCTGTTCCTTAAAAACAAAAGTGTCCAGAATATAATTGTGTTTGCTTTTAGTAAATAATAATAGAAACAGATTTAACTGAGTTATGGTTTGTCATGAAACTGTCAGAGAGAAAAAATAGATAAACAATTAGATGATAGTATTTTTTGGTTGATTTTCTAGCATGACCAGAAATGGAACTATGAGTGAAAGTGGGAAATTAGTGTATTGAACCAATATAGCGGAAGGGTTCAGAGATAAACAAACTGTATTTGTGACCTATTATTAGCATGCACAATTTTGTAAAGTTATTTTGTACAATAAAATGCCATGTTGTCAAATACATTGCAAACTGTTAAACAGTTTTGAACCCTTTCAGGTCATTTTAGGTCATTTGATAAGGCGTTGGACAACTCTTTACCCAATATTTGTAATTTCTGCAATCTCCATTATAACAATGATTTTAAAGATCAAAATTTTCTTTCATATTTCAAAGTTCAAGCAGAATGAAGCAGCAATGCTCATGTGAGGTATGTAAAACAAAGTTCCTGTTGGTTTTTTAAAGGAGCCATATGTAAGAATTATGTATCATCTTTATTTTAAGTTATCATTAAATGTTTCTGATATGTTACAAGACATTAAAAAATTGTGTTAATTTCAAATACTTATATCACTGACAACCGTAATTTAGCCAGG
>JAPMNP010715556.1:0-17286 GCA_029874935.1 Atherina boyeri
GTACGAAATAAGTGGATTTTGAGCAAATAGCGTACCCGAATACGGATTTGAGTCCCATGTGAAAACGCCCTGAGTTAGCAGCCTGGAGTAAAGATCACAGCGCAGTTTGAACTACGTATATCGATATACGCGATATGGTCAAATTCCATATCTCATTAAAAATATCGATAGTGCTGGGCAGTTTGAGCAAAAATGTATCATTTTTTTTCAAAATAATTATTTCACGGTATTTGACGGTATTCTTTTTTTTTAAGCATGACTGGGTGTTATCCGCATTTTTCTAATAATTTAGAGAATAATTACTGCAGTAAATTAGGTTGGAATGACATATTTTACTGTCATGAGGGAATATTGTAGAAAAATATTTATGTCCACATTAGTATTAATAAAGGGAAGGAATGACAGTGCAGGACAGTTGCAGTAAAATACAAAATGATGATAGTGTCAACTTTACATGCAGACGTGGAGGATGCAGATCATAGTTTCATGCAGTCTTTATATTCTAGGACGTTCTTGTAGCTGACGTGGTGAAGCAAACTGGTTGTTGCTTCCTGCGGCTATAACTTTAACAGACGTTTGCAGAATGTTGTTGTTTGATCAACATCGGATTTTTTTAAAGCAGAAGAACTTTCACAGAACAGACACGGCTCCTCTTTTTGGTGCAAGTTCCGTTTCATTAATAATGAATCCTTACTCATTTCATGAGATTCCTGTGCTCAACAGACTTGGCTTTCTTGTTTCATGCAACTACAAAAACAGCCCCCTCTCAAACAACGTCCGGCGGCGCGATGTTCCACCACTCTTTCCCAACGTTTTGTACGCTGCACACCGGTATTGGGGTTTATGAAAAATTCACATCGTGAGAAAAATTCTGTATGAACCGGTTTACCGCCAGCACTATATCAATACAATTCATATATCGATATATCGCCCAGCCCTAATTCCTAATTTACAATCCATTATTTTCACATGTTTGTTTTAACTTTTCTTTAAAGCAAGATTTCCATGAGGAAATCTTGAACCTGCCTCTCAGAAGGGGAATTTTGTTAGGAGTTGAACACAAATCACACAAAACATGAAGTTTACTTGTGAAAATTAGGCAGGGTTGTAATTAAAAGCATGGGTCTCACCATCCTCTGTCCTACAGCTCAGCTGAACATCGGTAATGTTCTGCCTGTTGGCACCATGCCCGAGGGAACCATCATCTGCTGTCTGGAGGAGAAGCCCGGTGACAGAGGCAAGCTGGCCCGTGCCTCAGGAAACTACGCCACCGTTATCTCCCACAACCCAGAGACAAAGAAATCAAGAGTGAAGCTCCCATCAGGCTCCAAGAAGGTTATTGCCTCAGTCAACAGAGCTGTCGTCGGTAAGTCCTCCTTGTGACTGTGACACAATTTAGTAACTGAAATATTTGGGAATATGACAGTCTCTGTTCCTGTGTTAAAGGTGTGGTGGCTGGTGGTGGTCGTATTGACAAGCCCATCCTGAAGGCTGGCCGTGCTTACCACAAGTACAAGGCCAAGAGGAACTGCTGGCCACGTGTCCGTGGTGTTGCTATGAATGTAAGTAAACATAGATCATACAAGTACTTTTATTATGAGATGGTAAATGGGTAGAACTGAGAAGACTGGTGGAAAATGGCGTTGATAAAGATGCACAAATGTCTATTTGTGTTGTGCAATCATTCAGATAGATATGAAACAGCCTGTTCAAGGATTAGAGGTCTCAGTACTGCCAAAACCTAAAAAAGACAACCTCTTGTGTTACTAGCAGGAAATAATTTAATGGATTTATGAGATACAATAAACTATTTCCAAGAGTCCAAATTGTTCTGATGATCGAACTGCTTTATAGAAAATAAGCATACAGTTAAACTTATAGCTCTTCATACTAAATCTTTTTCCTTCTCCGTCTCCCCATAGCCCGTTGAGCATCCCTTCGGTGGTGGTAACCATCAGCATATTGGCAAACCCTCAACAATCAGGCGGGATGCACCTGCTGGTCGCAAGGTCGGTCTTATCGCTGCCCGTCGTACAGGCAGACTGCGTGGAACAAAGACCGTCCAAGAGAAGGAGAACTAAACATGACTGTGTTGTTAATAAAGATGTTCCAAAAAGTTTACTGCTGTCATTTGAGTATTTGATTTTAAATATAGTAATGTTTCTAGTGACATTTAATTTCACTAGGCTTTAAAAAAAAACACTTAACCGAAATGCAAATTGGTTTAATGTTCTATAAGTTATGGTTTCCTCTGTCCAGCTCAATACCTTTTTTTAATGAGGTACAGGAGATTTCTTGGTCAATGGACAGTCTTTCCCATCGTGTACCAGTTAGAAAGCATAATAGTAATTTTTTTACAACTTTATTAATGGGGCAAATATGAAGTTGTCCTGCAATAGTTGGCTCTGACCAGAAGGGGGAGCCACAGTTTAAGATGTTTGGGGAAATGCTGGTTTGCAAAGTTTGAACCAGTCTGATGGAACACACCTGCTTTCCCCTCTGTGTGCTGGGCCCTTGTACTTGCATCACAAAAGGCACCATTGAAAGAAATTTCTCACCTCTGCTTTTCATGCTGTGACAAGTCGACATGCAAAAAGCTTAAACTTACCGGATAACTGGAGCAACAGCACATGATCAGAAATTAAGTATTTTAATGACCTCATACTTAAGATGAAATGCAAAAAAACCAATATCTATTACTTCTGACAAATCCACAATTAAAATGAGACGCAGGCAAGATTCAATGTTCTTTATTTGCTAAGGGCGCAATGCTTTTTTGTTATATTTCTGTGCACAAAAAACCTCACAAAGTGAAAGTCCACATCGCGACTGTAGCTCCAGAATTCAACGTCACACCATGGCCAAAACAAAAGTCGGCAAAAAACAGGGCGCAGAACTCTGTACAGTCAATATCTTCTTTAAAAATAACACAAGGACAAAAATGTTCCTCTTAAATCAAATTCTATTTTTAGTGAAATACAACAAAATAAATTCTATAAAATAAGAGCAAAATATTTAAATATAATACGGTGGGCAGAATATTTTCATTTGCAGGAGTATTTGGTATGTTTTAGACAAAAGAAAAAAAAATGCAAAAATACACGCATTCAAGTTACCAATTAAATACAGTATTTACTGATGTTTACCTTTTACTCCTACAGAATTACAAGTTAGCTCAAGTTGCAACGTGACTAACCAGCTGCTATTCTTACTGTAAAACCCTGCTGTGGTACCATCTCTGTATGGAGCCAAGGGAGGGGATGAGAGGGTCTTGCTGCTGCTAAGGATCATTAAGAACGGCAGCCAGATGCCAACCTGACCAGCTCCACGTCAGAGAGGAAGCCGATGGGCAACAAATCTGTCTACATCTAAGCTCTATTGAAGAGACAGAAGCAAACCACACAGTCTATAATACACCAGATAACCCAGTGCAGCAATCCTGTTGCATATGTGTTATTTTTTCTGAATTCCTATAGATGGAAGCTAAGCTGTCTAACCCACCAAAAACTGACTGCCAAATGTGAAGTTGGAGGATTATAATGTGCAATTGAAAAGCCACTTATACATTGGTTCAAAATATCGCCCTCATTGTAGATAGGGTAGATGAGTAGAAAACAAAAAACAAAAGGTAAGGGTAACACCACACTTCTGGAGATGTGGATTAAGAACAGCTTTAGGTTGTTATGATCACAAGTCTTCCCTTGGGCTACACTATTCTGGTGAGAAGCCATGCTAAATGTTACAGCATATTAACTAGAGCTTCAAAAAGGATTGAATTAATTACCAGAACAAACAAAAAAAAAAAAAGAAAGAAAAAAGAAAGGCAATGAGTTTCAGAACAATGTTGCATCACTGCTTTTTCACGTCAACCAAACACCGTTAAAGTCCACCCAACCATTCCATATCTCACACTAAAACCAACCACAGCTCGTGAGTCGATTTGGCATGGGTCATAAGGTTGCCAAGGAGCTTAAGAATAATATAATTATGATAATAACAATGCGTCCTTCTACAGTTGAATGACCAGATATCGTCCGATGGTAGAACAAACTGTACTGCTGAGCATGGGTGATAAAACAAGGAGTAGTTGTTGTCTTCTTACAGTTTTTGTTTTTTTTCGTTTTTTTTGGGACTTTTTCTTATTTATAATATCCATTTCGTTTTTCATAATATCTGCAACATCTCCCAACAGCAAACCACACAGTTATGCTACTGGGGGATCTGAACAGTCAAGAACATTAACATACTATGTACACCTTTATGTCACGTAGACAAGCGCATCAGCATCGTCAGCTCTGGGTAAATTCGTTTCTCTGTATTAGAACTTGTCCACTCCGTCGACTCTGCAACCGCCAGCAGACCCCCCTGTCACAAGGTCAGGCAGCTCCAGGCCAGGGAAGAGCACCTCCTGCAGGCTGACTGGGGTGAGAAGTGGCCTGGAGATGGGGGGAGGGGGTGGGAGGCCTGGCTCTGCCCTGTCCTGGGGCCCAGCGAGAGAGACGGAGAGGAAGAGAGGCCCGACGAGGAGCTCTGTTGACCAAAGGATGAGAGGAAGGAGAGCGGGACGATGGAGGCTCGAGGCACAGCAGAAGGGGGTTGGGGAGGTTACTCCTTAGGCGGGACAGGCGCTGGGGTAGAAGTGGGGGCAGGGGCAGGGGCGACCTCCTCTGTGCCCTCCCAGTTATCTTGTGCTCGTGGGCCTGAGCCAGGAGTGGTACCGGGGCCCGGGGCGGGCGTCTGGGTTGGGCCTGGAGTTGGAGCAGAAGCAGGGCCAGGACGCTGGGGGTTGTTCATGTGCTGAGCAGCAGGCCCGGTGTATGGCTGTCCATGAGGGTGGTTGTTCTGTTTCAGAGGAAAGAGTGAAGGAAATCAGCATGAGCTTTTGTTCCTCAATACTTATTATAATATTAACCCTATAAAGCAAAACACATAATATTTGATACATACAGTTTCTGAAACTTTAAGCACCTATGACCTATTACTCCACTTTATGGTAAAAACTTTGCTCAGAACCCTGCTGTACACAATATGAAGTACCATATACCAGGAGGCAGAAGACTACACAAAAATAATTTTAACATATCTAATCAATATTAATAAAAAGGCTGAATAAAAACATGTATGATAACTTATAAAATGCTGTGCATCTGGAACCTACACACAAGAGCTAACTATGAGAAAGCTGAAGCCAGACGGAAACTGCTCACAGGAACAGGAAGTCCATACTGGAATATGGTGTCAATAAAAAACAATTGGACAAAAATATGAATTGCCTGGTAAAACCTGAAAAAGGTTATTTATGCTTTTATCTTTACTACTTTATAATATGTAGAGCTATGTCAGTCTTCTGCATCTTTTGCAACAGTTCACAACATGTTTTAACTGGCCTGAAAAGCATGAATGTATAACTCCAGTCTTGGCATCCTTTAACTGGATCTTGTTCTCCAAATCAATAAGAAAACAAGCAGCTTGAGATGTTGTATGCTCACTTTTTAAGTTAAATGGCTTGGTACCTTTCAGCACTGGAGTCAACCAGCTGTTTGCATTTAGATGATCAGAGATCCAGATTAAAAACAAAGGTTATCCATGTTTTTTAGTGGCTGCATCAAACACTTAGAACAGTATATATATGCACTGCTTAAATAACTGCTAAAATCTCACCTGTTTAACACTCTTTTTGGTAATCAGCTTATTTATATAATCTCTATCCTTAAGTGTAACAAGTAGAAACCTTTTATTCCCCAATACTTTTACTTCTTTATTCTATAACTTTACAATGACCATCTAACCCATTTAATCAAATATGTGATTAATAATAAGCCCGTAAATTGTTTTTAGCTTTTTAGAATGAAAACAAATGTGTAGCATGTTGTGGTCCAACATGTTTGTACCACAACAGGCAACAGATTAAACCACTCAAGCGAATATGCTTCTATGAAACATTTCTGTTCAGGATCGTGAGGCTTTGCCGTTTCAAATCGTGTGTAATTTAATTGTGAGTGGGCCGATGCTCGCAAGCGTTAAAGGATTGTACGAGAATATAATTTGCCAGAAGAGAGCCATACAAGAACTGCAGGGTTGTATCATAACAAACTGACTGGAAACTTGAGCCTCTAATTGCATAAGCACTCAGGCACAAAATAACACACAGAAAATGTTATTTGTCGCCATGGTTACTGGCACTTAATTGACAGCGCAAGACTGAGTTTGGGAAATTGGCGCCATTTGCGCATTAATGCTCTGCTCTGATGGTTAATAGACACAAACAACAATTCCAGTGAAATGAAGGAGACCAGAAGGTTCATTTAATGCCGCTGAGTGTCACTCTGAGACACTACCTGCTGAAACTGAGTGGATCCAGGAGAATGTGGGTACAGAGAGGTGTCCTCAGGTGGGGAGGAGTCTTGATCATCGGGTGCTTCCTGTTCATCTGGCTCCTAGAATTTGAGAGGCAGATGTCATCACAAATCAGTAACATTTTTCTATAAAAATATTAAAAGTGGGATCTGCTTGTTTATATGCACACAAAACACTGGGTATAGGGCTAAGCTCTGGCATTTCAGTGAGAAACAGTGAGTAGGTTGGATGGGAAAGTCAAATTTCCTATTGTGGTGTCAAGTAAATGAGGTTTAAATGAGATTAGACTGAGTGTGTGGGTGGATCGTGCACCTGAAAACCTCCTCTCGACATGCTTTGGAAATAGAGCTAAAAAAGACCACACGCATCTCCCCACTGTGGAGGTAATTTCAGAATGCAGTTTTCAGACGATAAAGCTATTCATAACTTATCTTTATAGCTGATTTCAGGGAAGTAAGAGAATTACTGAGTAATGCCAGCTTCATTATAAAAAGTTTAGCTCATGTAGCTCTGTAACAAAGAGGCATACATGAATAGAGAGATGATTTAACAGACTCATGTACCATCATGATGCTTTAACTTGACTTAATATTTAGCTCTAGACTGACTACATGAACCTTTAAGGTTTAGCTTGTTTTTACAGGTTACTAAGCCAAAACTGGGCATATAAAGGAGTGACATGTAACTTCAGAAATGACTAAGTCATACATATTAGTCAAGCAGGTAAAATACTGCTGAATACTGAAGTACAGCTGAGGCTTAAGGGATGCAGGTGGTGAGACACCACAGTTTGAGTTGGTGGGGGAGGAAGAGAAAAACTGGCAAAGAGGACTAGATTGAGATGGAAGACTGGCTATGTCAGTGCTGTTGCTCTGAATCATTGGGACTGGGCAACTGGACAGGAAGAGAACAAAGATCTGTTCACTGTGTGCAGCTGCATAACATGACTTCTGACGCCAGTTACACTACATAGCATCCCACATCTCATCAGTGGCCTGTCTAACTTTCTTTTAAATGCTTATTTATGGTTACAACTAAGCATTACAGAAGCTAACTAACAAGACAGAAGAGCAACAATGTGTCTTTTTTCGGGAGTAATGTAAATCTTAAGTAAAACTGTTAACATATGGCATTAATTCATTTGCAATGCTAAATCTAACCTCATATCCTTAACCATGTAAACATCTGTATCATAAATGCATGACAAGAGCAGGAAATGAGGACTCAATGTGACAGTGTGTTTAACCTCTAACAATGATCTAAGCTAGAAAGCTCAAAGCTAACTAAACAAGTGTTGAATGTGTTGAAGACCTAAACACTGATCAACTGTTAAATGTTTCTTTGCTGAATCTTCGGGTAGATTTGGTTGAATTTCCTTCCTTTATGTCGTGGTGCCTGGAATACTGACCTTCCCTGGGCTTCCCTGAGTACACTTGAGCTGTGTATGGAATATTACAGGAGAAGTGTGTCATTTTAGTGGATTTCTTCATCATTAAAAATACAAGTTACTCATTTTAAGTGAGAACAATAAAATTATATTTGTGTGTATTGTCGACTTCAGTCATGAAAAGAAAACAAATTCAACCTATTTTTTTCTTTTTTTAAAAAAAAAATCAGAAGTAAAATAAAAAACCTAAAAAACCCAAAACATGCTGCATATTTATACACTGGTGAGAAAAAGAAAAAAATATATACATAACACAAATCATCTGAGTAAATGATTCAATCAATTCCTACAGTGTGCTACACAAACACTTGACTAAGTCATGTTAGGCCATTCAGTGGGTAGTTGTATTGATGCGATACACATTAGATTCAGCATTTTTGCTGGATTTCTCAATATCTCTCAACATAATCCCTAATGTAAAACTGTGGGTGTGAATGGGATATAATGCAAGTGCCATTACCTCTTCAGGACAGAGTTCACAAGCCTTGGCCAGTGTCATACGTGCACTGTGAGAGCGCTCCAGGAAATATCCATTGGAGGTCTCGTTGCTCTGAACAGGAGGAGACCAGTTGTTGTAGGTGTACTGAGGATTTCCTGTGTATGGCCTCCTCTCCAACTCATCCCCTAACCACTCCACTGCCCATGTCCACTTTCGCTTCAAATCACCGTTACTCTGTATGAGTGCAAACACAGGTTCACAATGAAAAGGCTTATTAGCAAGCATAGCATTTAATTTAGGTATTCAACATACCAGTTACATGTCTATATGAATTTTAGGGAGTGTTTAAATAAGTGAAAATAGATAAATCTGTGAGTGTGTACCTGTAGGATCTGGTAAGCCACAGAACAGTTGCTAAAGAGGGCCACCATGCACTTGATGCACTGATAGGCCCGTTTCTGGTAGTGGTTCTTTGAGCGTTGGATGGTGTCAAACAGCCCATCTCGGTCGTCAGGAATGCCCTTCAGCACGTTGTGGATCCTGAATACAGGCACAGAAAGAATAGAAACCTTAAAAAGGGGGGGTATTGTGTCATTTTCAGGCACATAGTACCTTTTATAGCATAACTGTGCTACCTCCAGTTGTTTTGAAAATGCTGTATATATAAAAAAACAACTTAAAAGAAATTTGACTTTGCATCATGTCTGTATACGACACCTTGAAAATTTCACCTCTCTTTAAGATTCTCCTACCCTTTCTGACACGCCCCTCACTTTCGTGAGGACGTGGATACCATCCATGGATGCCGTTTACAATCATCCTCATTGTTGTATTTTGTTAGTTTACAAAGGATCTACGTTACATAATATTGTTTGTCTGAAATGGCAACACAGGACATTGTACAACCTTATGCGTACAACCCCATGTTGGGCAGGAAAGTAACTTTTCTGAAGAACTAGAGCGGGTACAGAGGCTCTTATAAGACGTCTCAGCTTGGTAATATACCTCCATGTCATCCTCTTATAACCCTGCTTTAGTGTTTGTTTCTGAAGAACAGTAATAGTGATGATATGGAAGCGTATCTGCCACCCATATTCTTAAAAAAAATTTAGACCATATCATGTTAGGACGAAATAGTTTATTGTAAAAATGTGCAACACAAAACGTGATAATGTACGTTTCACATGGCTGAGGATTCTTCTTTTAGAATAAAACTGCCATGTGTAAGAACAGGAGAGTTTGAGTGGGAGTCCAACCGTGGCCTCCTTGAAAGTCGTGTGTGCACACAACTACTTATTTAGTTCAGAAGTTGAGGAGCTAGGGTACAACTTCAATTCGACACACAGTGATAGGACCGTCAACTGTCCCATTTATCGTGTTGAAACGTGCTATATTTCATGTTTCTACAATAAACTGTCATGTTATAACATGATAAGGTCTGTTTTTTTATATTGGTGGCAGCTCCAAGCTTCTCCATGACAATGACTCTGGTAGTAGGCTACTGAAAGTAGCTTGCAGAGCTCAGTCAATGCCAAATTGCACCAGGTGTTTTTCTATTTACTGCTAGGGCTACATTGCTGCAGCCGAGTGTGGGAGGGTAAGGAGTGCTCTGCTGTGGCGGAACTCAGCAAGAGAGGATAGGAGAATTGTGAAGTAGGGAGGTTCTTTGTGGTAGCTGCAATTTCTTTCGGTGGCTTCCACAAGAGTCAGGGATTTCTCAAATATGCATGAATGAGTCAACACAACCCTCGGGACATGTTTTGATGAAGAACTAACATGAAAACATGATAAAAAGCTCAAAAAAGTAAATTTTGCACCTTATATTCCTTTTAACAATGATCACAGTTAAAAACATTACAGCACTCATAAAATACACACAGAGCATTCAATCTGACCTGTGTGTCTGCCAGGAGTCCTCGATGAGCAGAATCTGAAGCAGCAAGTCCAGGTAAGGCCTCAGCTCATAGGTGTATGAATATGCCACCTGAAGACAGACATGTTTAATGAGGATACATGGAGGTAAACAATCTTGTTGGACTGAAGAGGGATCAGATCTTTACCTGCCAGAGCAGTTCACTGAGCACAGTGGAGGAGAACTGAGGGTTCTCCCAGCAGCAGAAGCGAAGCAGCTTCACCGTCTCCTCCGAGTTGCTGCAGTCCTCAATGATCTTCTTCACATAGCTCGTTCTCACAAACAGGATCTCTGCCACCAGCTGCTGAACAGGCATCACTGGAGTTGTCAGGTTGGTGTCCCCATATGGGTTAGGTAGGGGAGGGTTACCTAAAGACAACAAAAGTTGCTTTAGAAAAGTTCTTGATACAGTATCCTTTGTGAATTAATCCAAGAATCCCTCAGCTCCAAGCTATGCCTACACAGCAGAGAGGCTCAGAGTGGCTGTTTTGTCAGTCACTAGATCCTGAGCAAGGATGAAAATCCTCATCGGGTTCCAACTCTCATTATCATACCACAACAGAGTGTTTCAAAAGGTTAACACTAGCTGAAAACAGCAAAGTTTCAGGGTAACACCCACCATTGATGGAGGATTGCATACGTGAGGAGACGTCACAGCAGCGGACTAGCTGGGAGACCACAGTGTAGAGTTTGCCCAGCTCTGCGTACTGGTACTTAATGGGAGGACCAGGACCCTCATCCAGAGCGACCAACATGAAAGTAGCAGGCACATTCAGCTTCAGTAGCTGAGTCTTCTCTGCTAGGCCTACATGTGGTAGAAACGGAGGAGGAAAGCAGCTTTCTTAGTTTCATGGAACAATTCATTGATCAACACATCAACATGACCAGTGCGGGACGTTTTCGTACTCCTTACCCAGATTGGCATACATGACAAAGAGGTTAAAGTACTGCTGCAGGTGGCGGCCATGTTCAGAAACCTCCCTTCTGAGCAGGTTGAGTACAGCTCTCAACAGGTGGTCACTCAGGCTGAGATTATCGCAGCCCTGACACACAAACAGAAAAAAGAACAGTCAAACCATGGTATGGTAGATCAGAAGTACAAGCTGATACACATTAGCTGAATCAAGTTTCCATATGCCGAGGTCTGACACCAACCTGAGCTGAGGGTCCAGGCGAAGCGGTGGGGGAGGGACAGGGACCGTCTTGCAGGGAGAAATGAGCGATGAAGACAATGAGCTTGGCAAACGCACCGCGGACCTCTGCGCTCGGGCACTCGAGCAAGTACTCTGAGAACCGGTTTGGGTAAGCAAACAGAACGTTGTGTGCAAACCAATAGCGTACATTCTTACTGTGTCTCAGCAGGATGCAGAGGGCATCATACCTGGAGGGAAAGATAGTAAAAAATAATTAGACGAGATAAACACACAAGTCTACCATAAACAAAGGAAGACGAAGCTTACCAGTCGCTGGCAGGACCCCGTACTACTTTCTTGGTGTGAAAACCTGTGCTGAAGAGGAACCTAGCAGCCAGCTGAGCACTGATCATAGCAATCTCCTCTGCCTCAGGCAGAAGATGGTCTTGTCCTGATACAAAGAGAGCAATAAAACAAACTGAAAATGTGCTGCATAATTTGATTAGTTTTTTCAATGCATAAATGATAACGGATAGAGGCAATCCTTATAAACAATTATTTGATGAAAGGACTGTTCATCAAAACAAACAATCCAAGTTACCCATATACAGATGTTTAAAATATACAAAAGCAACCTAGAAATGACATTGCAGTCTGTAAGTAGTAGGGCAGTGATGTATTGTGTAATGAAGTAAACTAAACTACTGAGGGGGGTTTGTTTCTGTTGGAATTAGTTTTATATGTTCTTCCTGTTGGTGCATTATTAATAAAAAATATTAGAATTTCTACATAAATGCTGACTTCTCTGAATAAAGGTTGTTCAACTTAATTTTCCCCTTCAATTTTATAAATCAGTACTTCTTTACTTAAAAGCTAACATCTAGTGTTGCACCGATACTAGTATCGGTAGGGGGGCCGATACCACACTAAAATGCTGGTATGGGCGAGTACTAACAAATGACGCGCAGATACCATTTAACGATACCAATGTCGTACTTCAAACGCAGCGCCTTGCATTTGGAGTCCGACACACTGCTGTGTGATCTCATGCGATCAGCGCATGCCGAGCCGAGCTAATTGGCCCACAGCGGATCCTCTTAACCTCTTAAAAAACAAACCAGCAGGAGAGTAAAAGCCGGTTTATACTTTTTTACCGACATTAAATGTCAGAAACTTGTTGTGATTTGACACCACCATTTAAAATGGCCCTTTATTTACTTTACCAGATGATGGCTGCAGTTAAAGGAGTGTTGGTTCTCTAGGAGAGGTTGTCTCTCCGCTGTCCAGGAGCTTTCTCCAGACATCTCAGGGATGAAGACATTGCTCACAAATGGAGTAGACTTATTCAGTTGCTTGAATAAAACACGCAGGAGACATTATGCTCCGAGTCTTGTGCGTGACACTCACTTGCTCTTTCTCCTAACAGAGTTGAGGAGGCTCGGCTCTTTTATTAAACAGTGACCAGGAACACTCACGTAACATGACCTGAACACGGTACATATGTGCAAAGATTGTCTATGATGACAGACATCTCACTTTCGCAAGCGCACATCAGCCTAAGCCTTGGTTTACAGGAGGAAGTAAGTTTTATGGCAGTTCTGATTAATCCGAGATGTTCTTACCTCAGATAGGCCTTAATGCTGTGATCTCTTTCAAAAATACCTCACATTATTTATTATTTTAATTCAATTTGACTTCTTGTTGCACAACTATGTTCTGATTGCATGGATGTTGCACTATTTAGGATTTGAGATGCATACAACTCTTCTAAAACCTGAGTTTTCACTTATTGTCACCCATAAAATTTGATTGATTGATTAATTGATACCAGGTAGGCAATAAAAAAGTCCTGATGGATATACTTGTTCCTGTTTCACAAAGGTTTTTAAGCAGTGCCTGACCAAGCCATGATAGCAATGATTTTACAATCAAGTGAGTGTGTTTTTCTTCAGAATTACAAAAGAAAAGGATCTTATATTTTGTTTTTACAAACGACGTGGTATCGGTACAGTATCGGTCGATACTGCATACCTGGGTATCGGAATCGGGATTAAAAATGGTATCGGTGCAACATTACTAACATCTACTATCTAACCAATTACATTCAAGTAAACCGCAAGATAAAATAAAGCAGGAAATTTTATGGCCCTGAATTCTTTTCTTTCTTTTTTTTTTAAAAACAGAAATAATTTATAAGATGACACCAAAGTAAAAAAGTACATGTTTGACAGCACTGGCTTGCCTCAAATGGTGATCAAACTACTTATTTCAACAAAGTACCATCATAGTGTCACAAAAGACGGAGATCTTGTAAATGTCATATTAGTTGTATAAAAAGTAGAAAATACCAACATATTCTTGATGATCTGCCTTCTTGATCCCAAATGAAGTACCTCTGCTGTACTGGCTATTTAAAAACAACTATTCTGTGAAACGCTATTGGGTTCTGGCCTAATCAATAATGCATTGGTGCAATCATACATAAAAAGGCAGTGCAGTGCACTGCAGTATACGCTGTTCATTCTCCCAGTGATTCTTAAAATTAACATCACTTTGAAATTGATTTTTTTTCTTACAAAGGCAGGGGGTCAGAGATTAGTGATAAAACTATTATGGCAGCTGCTGTATCTATGAGAAAGAAGCAGCGAAACAGTAGATATGTTGTGGAATTAAAGTTTTCAAAGGATAAAATCTTAAGGGGGATTGGAGAACAGAATCTTAACTGGGTGAGATTCTGTGGATCAAAAAATATGACATAAAATCTCCAACGTTCTGTCAATATGAGCTGTACATTTGTTAAGACATTCTTTTGCAGGTTATTTCTTTGGTAAATTTGCTTATCTTTATGATTCTTTTTTTGTGCTGGATGTTCTTATGTGATTTTGTTCTTCTCTTGGTCAGGATGTCCCTCCAGAGTTATGCTAAGCCATAGATTCTAAATATCTATGCAGCAGCCAGCTTCCATGCATCTAAATAAACAGTGTTTTCAAGACTGCATTCAGACTTAAGATAACAATTCAGATAGCAGACATGTTTGTGCCAAATCCGGGCAACTTTTGGCACTTATGGCTCAGTTACAGCACTGGCAAGTGTTGTGTGGGCCAGAAGTGGACCAGATGTCAGCTGCCTGCCTGGCTTGTATTATGGCAAGTCTTCTGTGACCCACATGTGGTCCAGATGTCACTTGTTGGACTGGATATGGATTACAGTAAGTATTTTGTGGGCCAGAAGTGGTCCTAATGTGTGTCATATGTGGTGGTCATATGGCTCAGTTTTAGCAGTCACACTCACATTTAGTCAACGCCACATGTCAAAGCCATATTTGGGCCAATCATTGGCCTGGTTAAAACTATATTTTTTTCTTTCAGATCCCACTATAAAATAAAAACACTGAAAGTTAGTTTTATCTGCAGATACAAAAATTATGCATACCTGGAGGAGGGTTTAAATAGACACTGTTACAGGTCAGAAGTTTCTTAATGAACTGGAAATATTCCAGGCTGTATTGCATTCGATTGTGCATGAATTGGACGTTCTGCTTGCGGACGCTGCACTCGATGACACTAGGCATCTTGACCTGATGCGGCTTGGTGGAGGAGATGGTCAAGTCTGAGATGTATTTGACAAGCTCGCTGTCCTTGTCCAGTGAGTCCATTCGTTCATAGAACAGGATGTAAGCATTCCACCAGCGCTTCTGCCTCCGATAAGACATCCTTTTCATCATATGATCAAACACTTCCCCCATGTATTCCCCTCCAAAGCACTGGTTCTTCATCTCCTCCTCATCGTCCATCTTGCACTCAGTCACATCACCATCATCAAACTTATACCAGCGGTTCTTCTCACCATCACCCCCATTCCTCTGGATTATGTAAGAATAGTAGTGTCCGCCACTGGCCTGGCCTGAGTGGACCAGCACTCCCACCAGACGATATTTGGAGCTGCCTGTAGGCGTGGCCTCAGACAGCTCATTCTGTTGGATCACCTGGTTCTCTGGGTTCACATCATCACCCTCTAGCTTAGCGACACCTGCTACTGTGTATGGCTCCATGTCCAACTCCCTGGGGAATTCAAAGTAGTCGTTGAACTTGATGGCACACTCCCTCTCCCAGTCATAGTCAAAGCGCTTCAGCTGGATGGCCAGGACAGGTGGCAGCTTCTTAATCAGCAGACGCTTTACTGTGTCCACCTGAGGAGCGATGGCCAAATGTTACAGATCAACTTTAGTTTCTTTAAATAAATCTTCCAGAGGTTTATGACAAATAAGGAAAGGAGACATTTATCCTACTGCTTCTTACAAGTACTGTTTTGTAGCAACTATCAAAAGTAAAATAAAACCCAAGTTATTCATTTACACAGTCAATGTCTGACCTTTTTATTACACTTTTCACAGTGGTAGGCATTGGCTCCCTCCAGCAGATCTCCTTTAACATACTGCTCCATTGAGTCCAACAAGTTTTGGTGGTTTCTAATGTCCACATTGAGCGTTGTGAATGACTCCTCACACTCATACCTGGGAACACAATTATCAGTCAACAAGTTCCATTTCAAGTAATGAAACACAAAGAAATAACAGTGCTCACCTATGAGGACATCCCTGACAGATCTTCTGGTCAGCAAATGATCCACCTAGAACCTTGCTGAGCATGGCAGGGTGACCAAGAGCTTTCAGAGCTTCATCCAAACTGTCAACTAAAGAGTTAAAGAACTCCAGAGCATCATGCTGTTCCCTCAAATTAACCGGCTCGCCCCATAATCTGAAAATGATGAAATCATCAAGGAGGTATTTAACATCGGTAACTGCTAAATAGTTTGAATGCAGACGTAGTCAAAGTGTCTTTAAAATACCTGAACTGTTTCCAGAAACCCCTCGGGACGTAGTACTGCAGTCTTGATGCAGCAAGATGGCCAAAGATGACCTGGAGGTGACGCAGCACACCAATATTGTACTCCTTCCTGTCCTCTGACTTACTGGAGGGTTTATCATCAATTGGGGGATGGTAGCTGAACACCTCATCGCGAGGATCTACGTTACTCTGTGGAGTATAATAATATTATTTAATAAATAATAATAATAAATATCACAAATCATGTGACAGTAATGATTTCTTTTCTAGAGTGATTTCCTACTTTGAACTGATCCTAAAATCATGTTGCCCTCAGCTCCAAGCTCTGCCAACATGGCATAAGAGCTTGAAGTTGGCCATTTTGTCAGCCACTGGATGCTGAGAAAGGATGAGAATCCTCATGGGGCAAAAACTATTAAAACAAACTCAAGAGTACCTCATTTTCCTGCTTCTCATCTCCTGACATGTCATCATCAACGTCTGTGCCTGTGCCCTCAATAGCCAGGATGCCATTGCGGATGGGAGGGATCATGTACAGCTGCTGGATGACAGAATTCATATAACAAGTGGCACCGGCGTTCTTTAGACCTACAAAGCCTTTGTTGGGCCGTGGCCCCACTGGAGGCAAGTACTCCCACTCTGTCAGTGTATCACAACCTGAACACAGAGGGGACAAAAACAGCCTTGAGCATTCTGTTATCAACAAGTTATTAGTTGGGGTTACTTCTGAAACAGCTACAGACAAGTCTCCCCACCTAAGTAGTACATGTCAGTCAGAGTGTCGGCTATTTGTTTTAGGTTGCGGACACAGCCAACAGCCAACGCCACCAGAAGCTCAAAGCCTGCATTAATGGAAGCAGGAGTGCTACACACTGGGATGGCCTGCTCCGTGGGGAACTCTCCACTCTTCATGTACTGCAGGTAAACATTAGATGCTGGGAAGATGAAGTCATCAATCAGCTCCTAATAAAAAAAGAAAGGGAGACATAATCTGTCAGTAGTGTTACAAGCAAGGAGAGAAAAACAACGAACAGTAGGGTTCTCTAATCTTCTATTTACATTTTAGAGCATTATTTGCAAGGCCGGATTATCCAATGGGCATTATGGGCACAGGCCCAGGGGCCCACGCCCACGTGGGGCCCATGGTAAAG
>JAPMNP010715578.1:0-12177 GCA_029874935.1 Atherina boyeri
GGACTGATGTGGTCCACTTTTTTGGTCTTTGTGAGAACTCGAGCAGCAGAGTTCTGGATGCGCTGCAGTTTCCTGATTAAGTTTTTAGTTAGACCTGTAAAGACGCTGTTACAATAATCAAGCCGACTAGAGATGAAAGGATGGACTACTTTTTCCAGGTCCTGCTGAGACATCAGATCTTTTATCCTTGTGATGTTCTTAAGGTGATAGTAGGCTGATTTTGTGATTGCCTTAATGTGTTTTTTAAAGTTTAGGCCTGAGTCCATCACTACACCCAGATTTCTGGCCTGGTTGGTGGTTTTAAGGAGTATAGACTGAAGCTCTGTGGTGACCTTCAATCGCTTCTCTTTGGCTCCAAAGACCATTACCTCAGTTTTGTTTTTGTTCAACTGGAGAAAATGGTGGCACATCCAGTCATTTATTTCTTCAATACATTTACCGAGAGCCTGTACAGGGCCTTGGTCTCCTGGTGACATTGCAATATATATCTGTGTGTCATCTGCATAGCTATGGTAACTAATGTTGTTGTTATTTATGACCTGTGCTAGTGGGAGCATGTAGATTTTAAACAGAAGAGGCCCCAGGGTGGAACCCTGGGGAACTCCACATGTGATTCCAGTCTGTTCAGATGTAAAGTTACCTATTGACACAAAGTACTTCCTGTTCTCTAAGTATGTTCTGTACCAGTTTAGTACAGTGCCAGAGAGACCCACCCAGTTCTCCAGCCGTTTGATTAGTATGATGAGGTCAACTGTAGACATAAACTTAAACATACTATCAACACCGTATTAAATTATGTAAAGATGCCTAAGGAGGGGAGAGATTCAGAAAATGTATGCTAATAACTTGCCAAAATACCATTTTCCTGTCACATGGCATATAGAGCACAGCAGGCTATCATATATTTTATATATAAACAGTGTATTTCTCCCTCTGTGCAGTAAAATTAGTTTAATTCAGAACAGAATGGAGTCACAGACACATATATCACATGCAATGCAGTTTTAGATAAATTCCAGCTGCAATGATGCCATATAACATCTATCAAAGGAGCAGCTTGACATTTTGGGAAATGTTTTTTAGTCTTCTTGCCAAGAGTTGGGTGAGATGATCGATACCACTCTCATTTATGCTCATTAAATGTGAAGCTGGAGCCTGCAGGGGGTCAGCTTAAAAGGGAGGAAGCAGCTAGTTAGAGGTGAGCTCTATCTTAAAGCACGTGAATCAGCATGTTGTATCTTGATTTATGGACGTGTGAGAGATGATTTTTGATTTTGAAAAGACTAAGTGAAGGAAAGATTATTGCGCTTGTGGACTTATTTGATCAACAAATGAGACAGTGGCATCGACCTTTTCATCAAACTCTCAGCATGAGAGAAAATAAGCACATTTTCCAAAATGTCAAACTATTCCTTTAATGAAGGCATTAAAAATATTTCTTACAGTTAAACCTGCCTGTCCATAATCACAGTGTATTCTTATCATTCTCATTGCAAAACAGGCTCTGCTTTAGTGCACTTCCTCCTTTTTTATGGGCTTTATTCTGCACATAATTGGTGGAAAATAATGGCCTAAGCGTTACTCGTCTTCCTGCCTTTCTTTGTAGTCTAAGCTAGTTCATTGTATAGAGTCTGTGTATAATGTTTGACAGGAAGAGCATCCATATACAACATTAAATATGCTTTGTACTTCAAATAAAAAGTTTGATCCAGCGTCCTTCCTCTGTGTTGCAAATGAGAGAAAGAAGATGTTGTGGTGTTGAATTGTATACCTCAAACCCCCATGGAAGGTCATAGTCAGGGCCTGCCTTTGTGATAAACCACAGAGCTTCTTTCATAAACAAAAGAGAGAGAAACAGAGAAGAAAGCGTGTCTGAGTGTGTGTGTGTGTGTGTGTGTGTGTTTGTGTGTGTGTACATGTGTGTGTGTGGTGGTGGTGGGGGCAGTAAATACACTCCGTTCTTATCTTTGTTCAAATAGTGTGGAAAGGGAAAGTCAGGAAGCACACAAAAGGGAGAAAGAAGAGTGAAAACAAAGCCAGGTACAAGATAATGACAAGGTCAAGTGTGTGCTCAATGGCTCAGTTCAGTCAGAGAGAGATAAGGCCCAACCTGCTGACAAGGTGTGTGCAACAGAGGGGAATGGGAGGTCAGGTAAGGCTCTGGGGATACAAACACAAACACACACGCATGCACACACACAGGCTCCAAATTCTATTGAAGAGCCATGTGGAGGGAAAACCAACTGTCTAGCACCATCTGCTGGAGAAATGAGCGCATACAGTCTAATTGCTCTTTCAGCTCAAGCGTTATAATAATAATAATATTACTATCATTATATTGCAAAACTTTATTTTCACTAAAGTAGTGCCATCAACGATAAAAGCTCACAAGGATACTGCAATGGTGGAGCACATGTGGTGTAGCAATGTGGGAAGTTTTTCAAAAGTCCCCAACAAAAAAACAATGTGGGCTTGAAAGGCACACTGCCAATGCATTCATCAACTTTTTCCTGGAGGAACTCCAACAATAACCAACAGTTCTGACTGGAAGAACTCTTGTCTTGCTTTGATGTTTAAGTCTTTTCTGTCTTCGAGCGGTGCATCACTGACTGAGTGAAATTTAAAAAGGCACAGAGCTCCCCATCTGACGTCGAGCATGACATTAAGTATGATTTCAAACGACAACAAATAAAGTGTGAAAGGGCTACAGGCTCACAACTTACTTTCACAGAGCATAAAGGATAGGATTAGTTGAAGGCCAACTCTGATGTGTCACTCATCTCCAGGAGTGAGGGGAAGGAGAACACAAGATAAAACGTCTTTTGGTGGACCAGCAAAGCCAGAGAGGAGAAAAAGAGATAGAGATATGCTTCAATAGATATCTGATACAACTGATCTCAATCCTGACCTTAATCCTGATCTGGAATTCTGATCTCATGCCTGGATAAAGGGATAAAAAGCCTTTAGGGTTTTTTATACAAAAAGGAGGCCTTGGGCAGATACTCAGAGGTGGGCTGGGTCAGTGGGACATCAGGCAGCACTTTGACCGCACCGAGCCTTGAAGTTGTGAGGGGCAGAGGGTCTGTTAAGTCTCATCCAACACATCCAGGCTCAGGGTGTGTACTGAGAGACGGCACCAGGACAGTGTGATTGAAGTGAACTACAGGGAGCAGGCTGGCTATGCTGTTGTGTCTGATAAAGAAGCAAGTCAGCAGCTCTTTGCTCTCCTTTTGCTGCCTTTTGAATCTACAGAGTAGTCTTAAGGAAGCAGGGGAATAATTTTGTTTTATTGATTGCATGTATGAAATCCACGGTGCAGCTGACATTTACATCAATAATTTCCAGGGTACTTGTGCCTCAGGGGTTGCTTCTCATGAAGAAAGATAACCAGCGTAGCTCAAATAATTTGATAAGGCAGAATTTACAATTTGACTGATAACATATAAAGGCAGCTATGACTCCTGAACACCATTTTGCCCATCAACATAAGAAAGGGTGGCAAGATTTATGCCATGAGAGCAACCCAGACAAAATCTTGAAAAGTTTCTCTTTTCTTTTCTTAACCTTTATTTAAACTTGGGGGAGCATGAGGTAAAAGCCTCATTACCATGTAGCAGAGCAATAGGAGAAAAGGAAACTTCTGGAAATTGGATGACAAAGCTGGGGAATGAGAGGAGATAAGTTACTGAACTGTGATGGTCAGTGGAGGAAAGAGCTAAAAGCAGACCAAGCGAATGAACGCTGCCTACTTTCTAAAGCATTCAAATTGGGTGTGAAAGACTACAGTCAAGGACGACTAGACAGAAAGGGATTTCTGACTCCTGCTGACTCAGTGCATAGACAAATGGTGAAAAGAAAAATGCTCACAACACTATTATAAAAAGGGACAAATGCTCACAACTTCGTTTACAATATCAATTTATTTGAAAATAACAACAGCCCCAAACCCCCCCCCATAAATCCACTAAACAGTCTGCCAAAAGATATATACATCCTCCAGCTACTTCTATGCCACGTGAAAGGGTCTTCTCCAAGGAGAAGGTAGTAACAAAGTAGAAGAACCGACTGAAGCCCAACTCAGCTGAAATGAATCTGTTCTTGCATAATAAATGTTTGAATCCCCAAGATGCACCCAAATGGGTGTGATGGATAGAATAAACCAAAGGAGTACACAAGCAGTATCTATAAATGGGTCACAGCCCTTTTAACTTTGTCTCGCCAGTGTGCGTAATAATGTGTGGCCTTAGGTGTGACAAAACTGCATGTTTCATATACATATTTTACTAGTGCAGTGGGTTTTAGTAAAGTTTTTGTTTTAACCTATTTTCATAATTAAGTCAATATGTGAACATATTCCATATTTGTATAACTTTATACTATAATCCATACTATATACTATAATTCCACTGTAAATATAAATTATTAAATAATTTGCAAACATCTGTCTCTTTTTCTTCAAGTGTTTTGAGCATTGTCATGGAATTGTTGACTTGTGCCTGTCTAAACCAACCTCAATTTTTTTTTTAATGATATTGCTATGATAAATGAATAGCTGATATTGTTGGTTTAAGGTAAATATAGTAGACAAATAACTAAATTTGTCACCTAAATGTAATGGATGAGTGATGAGTGGTAGAAATGTCCAGCTCACAAGAACTGAGCTATATTATATTTATTTGAGTCAAAGCTTCATAGCCAGGATTACTGTTGTGAAAAACAATTCAAAATAAATGACAGTAATATCTAATAGATTAGCCAAAAAAGGTAAGATGTATAGATTAAGGTTTATGAAAGGGCCTGGGAGCAACTCATTTAAAGAGAAAAACCCCCCAAAATATACATTTCAATTCTTCATGAGAAACAGATAGGGTAAAGGAAAAGCTCACTAAAAGTGAGATTTTTCAAAAACTCTGAGATCATTATTTAACAGAGACAGAAAGCACATTTCTTGAAGCTAATATCGCCATCTAGTGTCGACACTTGAGTATTTAATTAGAGGCAATGATCAATTAAGACAATTTTATTGATTTAATCATTGAAAATATCTGCAAACACTCCAAAGGAAAAAGCGTACTAAGCCTAAAATGAACCACACAACATCTTCCAGGAGGAGGCAGTCTTAGGTCAGAGAAGGAGAATCCCACACACTGTGTATGTAGGATTAATCAGCCATAGCAGAGTCCTTGATGAAGGGGGAGCCGAGCGTAGAGAACATGGCTACCCCCCTCTCTATCAATCAGAGAGCTCCTCTTCTACCCAAACCAAATTGACCTGCCCGTGCACTGGCCACATCCAAGCTTGCTGTGGAAATAAATCACTTTGAATCAGAGTTGGGTACCTGTCAGCTCCAGTGAACACACCATCCCTCCCACTGCTCCTCCTGGATGAAAAGTTGTGTCTCAGCTTCTGGCTTGCTGCCTCACAAACAGCAGACTCAACAGCTGACTGAACTGCACATGAAATTACAGAAAGAGCTTAGTTTTATGTATGAAAGCCCTTTGATAAGTCAGTTTGCTGTTACTTTGATGCAGATGCGGGATGAAAATATTTAATCCTCTTGGAGTCAGACGTTGACTCATTCAGAGCTTTAATAATAAGGACTTTTAAGGATAAGAATGAAGGAGTTTATAATCAGACTGTAACTTCCTTCCTTAAGAATAAATGCTCTGACATTTGTCAAGTTGGCATTGGTGCAGAGTTGTCGATATGTCCTTGCATCAGTGGTGATGAGACTAATTTACTGACACTCATTGAGCATGGCAAACCCAGAGAGTTGGAGTCTAATATTAATTAAAGGTACAACCACAACAGCATGTCCCCAATGGTGTAATATGCCTCCTCTCATTCTTCAGCTGTCCCTTTATTCCCTGGTTGGGAGGCCTGTTCCAGTACCTTTCGGCTACAGGAAGTTGCACAATGTGAGCAATAGTGTGAGGGGAGATAATGTGCGGAGGGCTAGCTCTAAATCACAGTTCTGCTCATCTCCTCTCATCCTCCGCCTCACCTACGTGGCTGGGTGACAGATGACACAGCGTGCCGTCCAGGCTGCATCTCTGCTCCTGGGTCATCCATTGCCCCCGGAGTGATAAGTGGCTCTGTCCTGGTGTGGCGTGTCCCTGCTGCATCCACAGTCAATCACACAGCAGAGCCACTGTACAACAGAGGTGTCTGGGGGACAGCAGGGCAATAACAAAAGTCAAGGCAACATCTGTATCACCTGAGGTGATGCAAGAATTTCCTGTTGTAGGTCCAATACAGGACTTCTACTTTTGCCCTAGCCTAATCGTTAATGTCTTCAAAAACATCTTTTAAATAAGCAATGAAGAAGACCACACGCTGTTATCAACCATTTACCTTTAAGACAAAAACTCATTTAGAAATCATTAGAAAGTCTGTTTTCTGTGCATCAACAAACAGACTTGGTACAATGCTATTTGACATTCTTGCAATGTTGCATCCGAATTGCTGCAAGTTCCCCTTTTTCAGGCAATGCTTGGATGCTAGGGATGTTTGGGAAACAAGCTGGTGTTAAGAGCCGAGTCTCTGTAGTAAGCAAGTAGAGCAGTCTTTTCAGAGACAGCCAACTCTTCTCCTCTGCTCAGCTCGGGGTGGTATACTGTTTACCAAGGNAAAAAAGCCTTGGATACAAATGTTTTTCTGGTATATTTTCAAATGTTTAATTAACTAATGTCATAATGGCTGGACGAATAAAATGGTTAAGATAATTTTGCATCAACAGTGATGACAGATGCTTTCTGTAAATGAAAGAGACACTGATTAGTTGCACTTTGCTGTGCCGAGGTCGAAGGAACAGACCTTTTTCTGTTGTCGCCCTAAAAATATGGATCTGCTTCCCCCTCCACATTAAGACCTCTCCATCGCCAGACATTTTTAAATCTCGTTTAAAGACTCATTTTTATTCTCTCGTTTATAATCCAAACTGAGTTTTGGCATTTATGCAGAATATTAGTTTTATCCATGTAGTTTATTGTCTTCTATTTCCTTAATTTATGTTTGACTTTGTTCTCTTAGTTATACAGCACTTTAATCACCACTTGTTGATTTAAATGTGCTTATGAATAAAGTTGACTTGACTTGCATGCAAAATGATTTGGTCTACAACTGTGCCCGACCAGTTCAACTAGTTTTGCAGTATGGAGTGATCCAACAGCCAGAGGAGCAGGAGACAGGGATAAGTTTGGGGTCTTCTCCCAAGAAAGGGAGCTCAGAATAACAAAAAACAAAAGAAAGAAATAAAAGGATGAGAAAATGAAACAAGGGGAAGCAGCTGCTTACTTACCTCTTTGAGAAGGGAGGTAAGCAGCACAACTGAAATACAACGCACAGTGTGAGCTGATATCAGTAGCAGTTGATTTCAAATAGAGCCACCATGTTAGCTTTTTAATTTTTGACAACATAGATTAATTGCCAACATAAATTCAACAGTATCAAAGTTATTACCAACATCATTCAACACCGAGATATTGTGGAATTCAGTAAAAACAATTCAACTTTTTTTTTCATCAACATTTCAGCCCATTCCTAGTGATCAATCATACTGTGATATGTTCAATATCAATGGTTTCTTGCAATTCCAGGATTGCTATGCATCAGAATGGTTCCCGTCAATCTGGTGCATGAAATAGAGTAGGTTCACAGTGAACAGGAGGTAAAATAGGCAAGGCAAGTTTATTTATCCATTGTTTTCCAATGAGTGAACAATGGGTTATTGCATAGCAATGTACATGTTTAACCTGCTAACATTGTAACATATTAGTAAGAGTAAAACTTAACATTATGAACCACATGGTCATCAGTTTCAGACACAGCAGCAGGTCCCTCATCATGTCCAGATGATCACTGAGGATCACAAGATGAGCCCTTGTGTGTTAAGTTAATAAATTGATAATAAATCAAATGTAGCTGAATTGATCTTAACAACACTTGCATAAAGCAGCTTTTACATTTTTTATACATAAGCAGGTTAAGCATCTTGTAAGCGAAGTAATCATGCATCCGTTTCGCTCATCTTGTCGTCTTGTAGCGGAGAGATCGAAAGATGACAGAGGATGAGAAAGTGAAGGTGAAGTTTGCTCTGAAGGTAGATAAAAATAAAAATGAAGGAAGTCTGGCCTTTTGACTTTTATTATGCTGGCAATGGGCATTTTCTCAATATAGAGGAGAGATCTAGTGAGCATGGGGGCCCACCAAGATGGTTTATACATATGGGGCAGAATGTTGGGCTATGCTCCTGAATATGAACTAATGTCTTGGCAGGGATTAAAGAGATTTGGTGAAAATCAAATCTGCATTCCAGCAGATGACAGAAAATGAGGCTGGGGAAAACGAGGGAATGCTTGGACATTGCATTTCATGGTGGATGGCTTAACACTTTGGCCAGCTTGGCCAGCTCAGGGCTGAACTATTTATTGACTTGACATAGTGATTCCTTATACCACACCTTAGAGAGACTACAAGACTTTGGAAAGTCACTTTTCCAAGCCAAGAGATTGTCCTGTACTTCATCCTTTGTTAAACTACAGTCTTTGATTTTCGCACTTTTGTGTTTATTTGGACCGAAGCAAGTTGATTGGTTCCCTATTTCCAGGTATTTATGCAAGATTGATTCATATTCCTAAATATACAATGGTGTTTTTCTGTACATGTAACTGAGAAACAGAGAGTGAAAAACTACATTTACTATCGTGTTGAATTTGAATGTATTTATTTCTTGGTAATGCACAACAACACATTGACCTTTAACCGAAATATGTTTGGTGGCAGGCTTTAGCCAAGCTGCTAATTCCCACCTGCAGTCCTTGGACACACTAAACACACACTAAAAATGTTCCTACTAAAGTTTCCAAACTCACTCACATTCAGACTACACACAGACATTCACACTACAATAATTCAATAATATGTTCAGGTTTGTTTGGACAACAACCACTTTTTTGTCAGGCATGAAAACATCTTAAAGTTTGTGCATGTAATTAATTCTGTGGGAAAAGTGTTCCACAGGTTTACTAAAAGATGTGTTTTCTTAAAGGAGCAGCAGAGCTATGAAGAATTTTAGATAGAAGACAAATGTTGAAATATTATCACATTTTCGAAACTTAGGATGTCGTGTTCTGTTAGAGATGTTTTACAAGCCTGAGACCAACTTGTGATGCAATAAGTGTGGAGCTATCAGAGTGTTGACTTACATGCTTGAAGCATCATGAGTCAAAGAATGTCTGATGTGTTTGAAATATCTGAGAATAAATTTCAAAACATTTGTTTTTTATATGATATTCAAAACAAAGGTTTGAGTCCAGGGTGACGCCTAAGTATTAAAATTCTGTGTTGTTTGTAATGTTTTGCCCATTAATAAAGAGCAAAAACATTTATGCCCTTTAGCTACTCCTTTAACGGCAACTTTATCAACTTTGCGTGAAAATTGTTTTGAGTTTTCTTGTTTTTTAATGCATTTTCTCTGTATTGTAGTTGTAGTTAATATTTTAAAGACTAAAACAAATCCAGTTGGTGAAGTTAAATGGATGGAGCGTGGCAATACTGCCAGAACTACAGCTTTGATTCCCTCTGGGATTACCCTCACTAGAGACATGTACAGGGCACAGTAAGATGCTCTTAAAATAAAAATCATACACCAAAGCACAATCCATAATGACACAAGCACACATACAGTAAAAAAAAAGGAAAAAAAAAGAGCTGGTTTTGTGTCATGCTGCATTCTTGACAAACAGTGAGGTTCAGCACTTAAGCACTAGATGGCAGCACAGCTGCACCTCTTACTGAATTCATATTTAGACATTTACACTCCTGATAACTTGTATGACATAACCTGATTACACATAGTGTCATATCTGCCTGTTCACCTGCTGTTAAGATTGACACGTTCCCTGCCTTTAAACTCCTCATGCGCACAGCATCATTCTCAGTAAGTAAAAATAAATAAATAAATAAATAAAAGAAAAAAATCTAATAACATGGCTGACTAACTGCTCAGCCTGCATGTCTTGCTGTTTTGAGTTTGCATGAAAAGAAATATGCATAAATTAAAGCTGAGCACTGACATCCCCTCGTTGGCCTTTCCCTAAACCACCCCGCTGGAGATGAAAAAGTAGAATTTTTCTGTTAATCCTCTGGACCTGATCGCAGTTCGCCAGGTAATTCCTACAACTTGGCACTCTATCAGTGAAAGGAAATTATACTTAGAATATTTGGCCCCTCTGGTCTTTTAGAGTGTTTTAGAGAGTGCCAAAGCAAGGAATACTTGGAAGTTTGATATTGGCTGCTTGTACTTTCTGAGTTAGGCTGCCTTTCCCCTCTGTTGAATCTAAACTAAAAAACTTGTATTTTTATGTTTAAAGAGGGAATTTCTCTGACTATATATGTATATCTTTATATATAGTACAGAGGCAAAACAAACACTCCAAGAGTCCAATGGCCATGTCCAAATACAGACTGCAGGCTGTTCATATTATAGATGTGAATGTAACATTGGTGTAAACATAGTTTTCGACTCTGAGATGCCCGTCATGATTCATTCCATCATGACTGACTATGTTCCCTAGAGCGAGCGGTAGAAGCTTATCATCTGTCTCCTCATTTTATGCCCTGCAGCAGACAGTCTTCAGTGATAGAAAGAACTCAGGATGTAGCCATCACTGACACACCTTAATTGCCCCACAGGAAACATATGGGAGAAGCAGCAAGCACATATCTAATCATCATATTAAACAGGATCTTCAGGTATGATTTTCTCACAAAAATGTAACCTTTCTGCTTCAGCATTTTCAGGATAAAATGTGGCAGCTCCTGCCTTAAAATGTACTGTAAGCTGTGATAACCTATCCAATATCAGCAACTAATGAGGCAGAAAGAGGAGCTGGAGCAGACAGACACTATCTTTTCAGCTCCATGCGTTTTCATGTGCAAGATAAGCTTTGTCAGAGGTCAGATACTGTGTGATAGTTTGACCAATTTCTAGCACAATTTCTGGCGGCGGCTGTCAATTTGATGGCAGCTTGCCAGCTGTGGTGAATGAGTAGTTGCAGTGCTTTTGGCTCACAGGGGAAATCTGTTTGGGCTGCTTGGAGTTGAACCGCTGAGCACTGTTGCTCATGGTGAGAAGATTGCTCTCATGTTTTATTGAACATTGCTCCTAGCACCTCTCATCCCTGACAATCTGATTTTAGTATGGTTCACCTCATGACCTTAATGTGCAACCAATAAAGTCTCGCAATTCACTCACGCTGACCCTTCAATCATCTTCATCAGCCTTATAGAACCTTGGGTAGCATTTATGGGCCACTCACAAGTCAGATTAATCTATTTGTTGCCCACTTGCATTGTACTTAACTGTCCCTGCACTTAAATAACCTGCCATCTTCACCCTTTTTAACTTATCCGATCAGACAAGCCTAGACAGCTTCTTATCCTCTACTTGTGTTCCCTCGCACTTTTCAGGTTCACATCTGACAAGCTGGACATACTGAGCATGCACATGTCCTTTTGGCAAACGTTTAATTTGGGCCGAGCACGCTCAGCTTGCCAACAACTGTCTAGTGTCCATGTTTAACCTCTATAGCTGTCATCCAAACTGTATCGTAGTGGAGATTTGATCCACTAATGCCGTCATGGAGCCAGTGATGCTGTCAAATAAAAACAAGGCAAGGCCTCTATTATCTATTTTATCACTTAACTGCTACACATTTCTAACACACAAGGGACATAAGTAAATCTAAGAGGTATTTCTTAACAACCCCTAAAATACTGACTGCTTTTCAGGCATTTCTGTATATTTAAACAGCGTACACCGGTACAAGGTGCTGTGTGTAATTGTGGCACAGCAATGATCATGCTAGTGTCTGTACTATAGTGCAGTCAACATTTATTTAAACAGATCAGAAAAAGTACTGGGGAAATTGAAAGTGTCTCACAATTCATTTGATATATTATATGATGGTTAATTCAAAAGTCATTTTTAAATGAAAAACAAAAATTTAAAACTAAAGAGACCTGGCCACCTGCTTAAGGTGCATCCTGCCTCTTGCATGCTAATTGCTGAGGAATTGGAATAAGCAGAATAGAAAATGGACTGATGGATGGATGGATGGATGGATGGATGGATGGATGGATGGATGGATGGATGGATGGATGGATGGATGGATG